>VNKC01005077.1:0-46542 GCA_008042775.1 Drosophila pectinifera
AAAAAATCATCCTGAAATAACGGATCGCTAAAGAGGGGAAGGTCAGTGATGAGCAAACTTTAAGTCGCAGGGTTCGTCTTCTCAGCATTTCTGTTGGCCTGGTATGTAAACCAGGGATTTTGGCGGATTTTTGGGTCCTTAAAAAAATAAAAATAACCATACCTTGGCCAAAACAGCCTTAATTTCAAATCGGAAAGCTTTTCTTTGTTAGATTTTATTTGGTTAATTAATCTGCATATTGAGTTTAGAGATCAGAATAAATAAATTTTTTGCCAATTTTTGACAATTTTAATGATGTAACCCCTTATCATTTTTTCAAAAATTGGCAAAAAAAATTTTGGTCCATATTTAAATTATTTTAATTCTAACTAATTAAGATTTTAACGGCGAATCGAACAGTATACGGCATTTGGCTGTCAATCAATTTTTCTCCAAAATATGCAGTTAAGAAGACCTCAGGTATACGCATTATTGGGTCTGTAAGGTATAGGTATTTTTGAGCCCTGGAAAGCAACATTTAAAACGCTGTTTCTCTGGCTGTCTCACTCCATCTATCTCTCTCTCTCTCTCTGGCTGTCAGAGACGGCATCTGATGGCCGCTGGTTTTACATTGGTTTGTATGTTCTTGGGCACCTGAAACAGCAGTCGCGTGCTACGTAGTTCTGTTCGCCTGGTATCTGAAACCTATTCCAGCTAAGTTTTCCTACAAATTTCACATATCGAAGATATTCAGAGACTCTAATTTTTATGCCAAGTCATTGTTAACTACAACTAAACGAAAACAGCCTTAAATTCGAAAGCAGTGCTGTATTACTTTTTAAGTAATTTTTAAGTCTCCCTATTTAGTTTAAAAATAAATTTTTGTTATAAATTTGTTTTTCTATGTTTCTTTTATTTAAATTTACATTAAATTAGCTACATCAATGGAACTACGAACTACAAATACATTTTAGATGCTCGCAAAAAAAAAAAGAAAAAAAATTGTTAAACTACAAAATAAATAACGGATTTGGGTATGGACAATTACAATACTATAAATAAAATACAAGCAGTTCCTACCACAGCTATACAGCTGCTATAAAATATACTCGCAGTGGGAACAGTTTTATAGCAAAAAACTGCTCCCATAGCTGAGACACAAGCCAGCTGGTGGAGGTTGCAAGTCCCACTAACTCGGGACAGGAACCCCGCACTGCGAGAATTACACATGTTCTTAACCTTAATTCGAATTAAATTCATGGATTGGATTAGCTACTTATTACAACCAACAAGCGTGTGATTAAGCAGCTAAGTAACTCAAACTAGCAAGTAGTCAAAGTGTATAGTTATGGACAAATGGTAATTAGATAATTAGAATTATAAAAAAGATACAAAGTTAATCCTTGCAGTAACTGGAGCGAAGGACATTCTCGACGCCCGCTATAATGGCGCCCTCGTGTTCCGGGCAGAGCTTCAGGTAGAGCTCGCTGGACTCCATCGCCTCGACCAGCACGTACTCGAGGTAGATCCTCGGCGAGGACAGAATGCGCCAGGTGAGCGGATTCAGGATGCTCGTCGGATACTCCCAGTTCACGGTGGCGTACTCCGGCTCGCGCACATCCCGTCCAGCCACCAGGGCCTTGTACTCATAGCCCGGCTCAAAGTACATGGCCTTTGGCGAGAATCGCATTAGATCCGTGGATGTGGTGGGGAATGGGAATGAAGATGGGGATGTGGCTGCCGTCCGCTTTCCGATCCCATTGCCGATCTTCTTCTCATGCAGCTGGAGGGACAGGATGCCCACCTCGCCGCCGTGCAGCGTGCTCTCGTCGTGGCCCGACACACGCACCGTGATCCTGTAGTGCAGCCGGCAGAAGGGCGCCCGGTCGCCGGTGGTCAGGTAGAAGTCGCCGGGGGAATCGCCCTGCCGCAGCTGACCGAGATCCACCTGCTCCTGGTAGTCCTCCTGGCTGTGGTAGCCCATGCGCAGGCAGGTGTGGCCCGGCTCCTCACAGCTGGTGCACTTGTTGTCCTTGAAGCTCTGCAAGATTAAGGAAATGAATCAGTTAGAGACAAAGCAAATAATATAAGTATTTGTAAATTTATATCAAAATAAGATGTGTCTAAAAGCAAAAAAGTTAAGCAAACTTTCAGGTTCAACTAATTTCTTTCGACTGCCAAATAGCGCCTGCTTTTAGGGGCAATCTCTAAGAGATTAATAAGCACTAGAGCTATTTGGTTTTCACTCACCTCAAAGGAATCGCAGGTGATGCCCAGGAACGGGCACTTGGATCCGATGCTCTCAGTGAAGTACTGCTGGCTCCGGATATGATTGCAGCTGAGGAACTCCTGCACGGTGAGGAAGAGGGTCTTCTTCTTGATGACATCCTGGAACTTCTTGTTGCAGCCGGGATTGTCGAAGCCGCCATTGGGAAAGAAGTCGATGTGGCCCAGCCGCATGTTGATGCCCAGTCCGCCCTTCATCAGGGGATTAGCGTCCGTGTGCACCACGTCCACGAAGTGGGCGTCCGTCTTGTCCAGCCGCACAATGGGATCCGTGTCGGTGAAGAGCGGCGCTGCCGGATCCAGGCCCGTGATCCGGGCCATCTTCAGTCCAAAGTCCTGCTGCAGGTGGAAGCCCGCATACCCGGACAAATGGGCACCGAGGGAGTGGCCAATGATGTGTACGTTGTCCAGATTGGGCAGGTTCAGCTCCTCGTATAGCATATGCACCACATGCGCAGTGATGGCGCCCACTAGCCGGGTATTGGCCACCGCCTGGACATACGGCGGACTGGCGCCGCCGCCCCAGTCGATTAGCACGGCACAGGCAGTGCCCTCCGGCTCATAGTCGAGCAGGGCCTTGGCCATGTCCGACATCCAGGGAATTTCGCCGGACTCCAGGTAGCCGTGGACCAGCAGAAAGATCTTGCCGCGCGGATTGATGCCCATGCCCTGGACGCTGTCCGGATCGTTCAGATCCAGATACTTGGGCTGGTCCAGGTTCCGGCGGGTGTGCAGCGTGAAGTGCGGCTCGATCTCCGAGGGCTTTTGCGGGTGAACGTTGATCGAGCGGGTGACCGTGTTCCAGGGCCCGTTCAAGGGGAAGCAGCCGTAGACGCCGAAGCACTTCACCTCGTTGATATCTGGAGGGGATTGGGATCGAAAGAGGGATTAGTTGGGTATTTCCAGATAGTAAATCACGGGAAGGCAGATAAGCTCGAGGGGAACTACGAATGCAACTATCATTTGTGCAACTAATAATAATAATAGTAAGGGATATTTTCATTAACTAAGTGCAACAATCTGACTACTATTATCATAATTTAATTAATTTAAATACTATAGTGAACCTTAAGGCCTTAGAATAGCCAAGGAACCTTGGTACATTTTCTGTAATAAATTGCCAATTAAGCATAACTTTAAATGAAAAACATGTCAATTAGAACCGTTTTGGTCTGCTTATCAGTTTAGCCAACTGGAAACTTCAATAATAATCGAAGAAACCATGGCAATTACCATATTCTGAAGGGTTTTTGGCCAGTCTTTTTGACCAGTTTTTGGCTATTTCTTGGACACACAGCCGAGCGCCATTAAGAGTGCCAGTGAGCCGTGATGACCGCTGGTCGCCAGTCGAGAAGGGACCCTTTACTGACCACCGGAGCATGAACGACCAGCCAGTGACCAGGGGCGCCTCCTCTTCATTATGTTATTTATTGGTCCGCTGGCTCTCCTCAGCGTCTGCTTTCGCCTTCCGTTTGCATCGGAAGTCTTCGATTAGATAGCGATGCCGTCCATACCCCAAGCTTTATATATAGCTATATCCATACCACATATCCCATATCAACGCATCGCCATATTATGGCACGCGCGATATCGGACGATGGACGTCATTAGCCCCGCGACCCTGATTTCCATAGCGCCTCAATCCACCTGTTGCCATAACATAAAAAATGCGCAACTTGTCTCTAGGGAAATGCAACAGAGTTTACACTGCAAAAATTAACTACAAGTTTTGAATATTAATATTTGCCTTTACAAGAAAATCGTAGCGATCAAATATATGTTTCATTAATTTAAAATTGATCTATACATATTTACTTTCTCGATATATGATTTAACAAATTAAGTAAATAAATTCAATACAAGATTCTTAGTTCAAGAACTTTCTTTTAAAGGCACTTTATGGTATGATTTAATTTAATTAATATATTGCTTGATGTTTAATATTTAATGTTTAATATTGAGTATGATCTTTATTCTTTTTTGCAGTGCTGCTGATGGCGATCGTGGCAGAGCTTTCCCTGGGGCTCAGCATCTCAACATAGAGTGGCCCAAAAATGCCCCAAAAAAGGCCCAAAAACTGTTTGCTTGACACACACACATAGCCAACAAAAAAACCACTTAGAGAGCAGCAGAGGAGGCCCCAAATTGGACACAGCTGCGGCCAAGACAATAGCTGCAAGCCGCGCGTTAAGTGGGCTAATTATGAAAAATCTAATTGTCTTGAGAAATCAATCTGCAGAAAGCCGCATTGTTCTTATTAATTTACTCAGGTTTCAATATTAATTTAGACATGAAATTAAATAAATAAAATAAAATTAAATATGGCAGGTAATTGAAAAGATTTTTAAATGTGTGTGTAGGCTTGTTAAAAATCGAATTAATAATAGTCAACGTCTTTTTCCTTCTCTATTATTTAGTATATATATTAAAATGAGTCTAGGATAGTGGAAAATCTTGCAGAAAATTGTCACTGTTAGTTCTATTTGATTTATTTAATTATGCCTTATTTAAAAAACTCCCAGAAATCTGTCCTACTTAATTATTATTTAATTACGCATTAATTCAATAGATTAAGTTGAGTCTAGAATAAATGCAAATCTAGAGAAATAGCCACAAATATATATTTATATTAAAATAAAAACAATATTTCTTCATTATCTTTATGTTTTTAGAATTAACTGGGATATGTTTCATGAATTCCAATTTTTAATTCTTTGCAAAGTGGAGGATCGTGTCACTTACCACTTTTGGGGGCTGGTGGCAGGTCGACGAGGGTGTTCACCGCCGCCCTGCTGGTGTGATTGGCCAGGTACAGCATGGTCTGCAGCATCAGGCCGCCGGTGGTGTTGGCCACGTACATCCTGGCTCTATTCTGGATTCTCTCTCTTCCGCCGACTTTTCACACTTTGCACATATAGGGTGGGCTCTTAACTGGTCACAAAAATAATAGTCACAAATCACTGGGCACTCGAGTTGGCCCTTATCTACGGCTAAGACTTGAGCGAGTTACGACGGCTTGTGCTTGTTGCTGCGTTAGTTTTAATTAAGTCTTTTCGGCCCTAACTAATCTTATCGACTGAGGAGGAGTTTGTCTTCCACGAGTGTCTTGACGCGGGTCCCGTTACTTTGTGGCCCTAGAGAGGGTCTCGGTGTCTCTTCTCTATCTCTGCTTTTGTCTGTCTCCGCTTGTGCAGTCCGCGATCGGTCAACACGTCTTGTTACACTCAAGTTTCGACAGCGAATGAAAAAGCTTGGGCAGGGTGCATCTATATATACAGCTGTTGCCCGCTAATTAGAGCGACGAAAATGGCGGTTCTCTTCGTATCGAAATAAAAACCTAAAAGTACATTTAAGAGATCAGTATTACCCCTAATATATGATAAAACATTAATATTTACTTTAGTTAGCAGCTATCCGTCATTTATTTTCAGGACCTTCTTTAGGTTTGGCACTCCTTGCTAGTCCTTTCTAGACTCCTTTCTCAGCCTAAAATTATAGCACTTAACATGGTTAGGGGCCAAATTCTGAAGTTAACAGAAAAGTGGTGTCAAATTCCCCAGTTGACTGGAAAGTGGGGTAAAGTTTTTGAAAATTTTGGAGGAAACAGCAAAGTTAACAGCGATCTTCTCTCATATACATAGAAGAGAGCAGAGAACATACATATGTAGTTGTAAAGAGAGTATGTGTGGCCGCTCTTCCAAGCCGAACCGAAGACGAGAGGCGGCGAGGGAGAGATCGATTTGTGTTGGAATCGAAACCGAAACCGAAAAGCTGGAGCCGAAGCTGGAGCCGAAGACGAAGACGAAGCCGAAGTCAATGACGTTGGGCCGATAGTGCTGGCACTTCGGAAGCTTTCTCCCCAATTCTAGCTAACTTTTGGGGCCCTATGAAAGAAAGAAGTACGTATTTTAGTTACGGTCTGTACATAAAAATGACTGAAAAATCATAAAAATAAAAACTGCTATCATTTAAAAGTTAAGCTTAAAATATTATTTACCAGCTCGATTCGATTTGCCATCACTCATTGTGGGGGTTCGGCACGCGACTTGAAGAGAGATGCCGCTGCAGTTGGCCGTGAGCTGCGCTGATAAGGCCCAAAAGGCAGCCGGCCGTTTCGCGCAGTGTAGATGCAAAGTACAGCGGCAGCTGGCATCGGGTCGCTCTTTGTTGGATCGGATGCACCTTCATGATAAGCGACGCTCGCCCCACAACAAAGTGACCGCCATGGAGGCGGTGCTGATAAGTGCCAGCGGCCGGGATCGGGTTCGGGTTCCATTCAAGTATATAGGGTCAGGAATAGCCATCGCTAAAGCCCCCCTTGGACCATCAGCACTGTTTTCTTTATTTTTAACAAGCGATTACCACAGAAAAAAATGCATAATAATAAGATCTAATATATAATAAAGAGTTAAAAAATCTCCTATATCTTTTACTTAAAGTTTCGCATAAGAAAGATATATTTTAAAGCACTTTTTGGGTCAACCGTTTGGTTCAGAGCATCTCTTGATCTTGATTTCCTAATCTAACTTAAGAAATTTCTAAGAATTTCTATTCATGAGTTCATAATTAATATGAAAAATTTCAAAACTCTATATGCAGATTAAATAACCAAATCTTAATTATTTAATAATAAAATATGGCCTTAAAAATGATTTGACCAAAAATTAGGATATAAAAATGCCGATTTAAGGACCCAAAAATCCGCATTTGATGTCTTCTGAAGAGCATAATTTAGCCAAAAATGGAATGACAGCCAAATGCCGTATACTGTTCGATTCGCCATTAAAATCTTAATTAGTTAGAATTAAAATAATTTAAATATGGAACAAAAAAATTTTGGCCAATTTTTGAAAAAATTATAAGGGGTTAATAATAAAATCATTAAAATTGTCAAAAATTGGCAAAAAATTTATTTATTCTGATCTCTAAACTCAATATGCAGATTAATTAACCAAATAAAATCTAACAAAGAAAAGCTTTCCGATTTGAAATTAAGGCTGTTTTGGCCAAGTTATGGTTATTTTTATTTTTTTTAGGACCCAAAAATCCGCATTTGATGTCTTCTGAAGAGCATAATTTGGCCAAAAATGGAATGACAGCCAAATGCCGTTCATATTCGGAATCGCCGCTAAAATCTTAATTATTTAATAATAAAATATTGCCTTAAAAATGATTTGATAAAAAATTAGGATATAAAAATGCCGATTTAAGGACCCAAAAATCCGCATTTGATGTCTTCTGAAGAGCATAATTTGGCCAAAAATGGAATGACAGCCAAATGCCGTTCATATTCGGAATCGCCGCTAAAATCTTAATTATTTAATAATAAAATATTGCCTTAAAAATGATTTGACCAAAAATTAGGATATAAAAATGCCGATTTAAGGACCCCAAAATCCGAGTTTGATGTCTTCTGAAGACCATAATTTAGCCAAAAATGGAATGACAGCCAAATGCCGTTCATATTCGGAATCGCCGCTAAAATCTTAATTAGTTAGAATTAAAATAATTTAAATATGGAACAAAAAAATTTTGACCAATTTTTGAAAAAATGATAAGGGGTTACATCATTAAAATTGTCAAAAATTGGCTAAAAATTTAGTTTTGTTTATTTCTAATGTTGGTATGCAGATTAATTAACTAAATAAAAACTAACATAGAAGTGCTTTCCGAATTGAATTTAAGGCGGTTTTGGCAAAGTTATGGATATTTTTAACTCCGACTTGTTCAAGCCACTGATCGACTTTGTGGAAATACTTATAATCAAGCCGTACATTCAGAGACTTAATGAGGATAGTGTTATATTACTCAAATGATTCGTAGAACCAGAATCTTTTTAAGGTCCTTGACTAATCTTAAATAATAAAATAAAAAAATATATCTCACTGTGCTGAAACTATGCGGGAGACTCCTCCAGAAAGTGTGTCAAGCGCCAGGCCTCCGATCCGGAGCAATCAGCTCCCGCCCCGCAGTCCGGTGCCCCCCGACCCTGGCAGGTGGTGTCAATGTCTGGTTAGTATTCCCATACCGATTCCCAGTTGGCTAGCCTTATCAGCGATCCGGCTGTCGTAGAATCCCGTTTCGCTTTCGAGGCGTCCAAAGTCCGAACTGCGGATTGCGGATTGCGGAGAAGGTGTTTACGATCGATTCCAACAGGATCTCGATGCTTACCATTGACGTCAAAGTGCTCATCGATTCCAGCCAGCAGACAGCAGACAGCAGAGGGCGGCCTTTCGGTGTCCGTTATCAAACTTCGATGTCTGTCCGTTGTCCGTTGTCCGCTGTCCGCTTTCTGGTAGCCTCTTGTTTTTGTTTACGACATTCTCCGTTCCATGTTGGTACCCCCACAATCACCCACACTTTCCTGGCAACTAGAGGCTTCCTGGGGAAGAACTTAGGGTAATTAGTAGGCCTGATTAAGCTGTGCTAGCTAGTAGTCCCCACTTCCGCGTGCTAGCAACAAGCCAGATGATCTCTCGCTCTCTCTCCCTCACCAAACGATAAGCATCGAACTTTGATTCCGAAAATCGATTCCGGTTCAAAAATCCACGCTTGCATGGCCAACACTAACCTGCAAATGAGAGGTTGTTAGTGTGACCTAACTTGAAATCAATATTAATATATAAATTTTAGATTACAAATAGCATACTATATCGGTCAGATATTAACGATTTATAGAGCCAACTTCTTTTAATTAAAAATGTTTCGAAAAACGGCCCAACTCTGGTTTATTTATTGTGTCAAAAACACATTTTGCAGGACAGTGCAAGGCTGACGTAGAAAGTATTTTGTTTACAGCAACGGGAATCGGTAATCGGTAATCGGAATCGGGACCCCATTTACGTGTACAGTTACGACAAGGAGTTAAAAGGGAAAAATAGAAAGTACACATTTCAGAGTATATTGAATAACAATCGCTGGTCTTACTCGTAATAGTAAATAACACAAGACCCCAAGCAGATTTGTTATTGTTTACACAGATTGATCAGATCAGCGTCAGATCGATTCCGAGAGTGCAAAGTACAAGATTACGGGGAGGGCAACACTGTAACTTCTAGGTCCCGAAACGGAACTATTGTTCTATTTTGGGACTGTAGAGTAGTATTATTCTAATCTCGTTTTTGGCACACACAACAAATCATAATTTGGGCCAATCGAGAACTGGGTCAGCCTGTTAGAAAATTAAATAAGGAGATGTGAAAAATAATTAATAAAATGCTTTTCTGGAATCTATGACAGTCATGTTTAAGGTTAAAATCCACTTAACTCTGTATTTATATATGGGTTTTATAAGTTTAAAGAGGCTTATTGGGGTGATTCATTGTAAAGCATACACGTATTTATTTACGCTCTAGTGTATATATTTCATTCTGATTAAATCCAAAGAAGTAAACCGTGAGTCCAGTCATTGTTGTTTAGTTTTGAACAAACTTTCAGTATGATTATTTATTTGCTAGAAAACAAATTTAGCGTAGAATTAAAGTAGAATTATGGCAGATCTAGTATAAAGAGGACATTATTTGGTTATGGCAGACTGTACTCGGCATTTCGATATTCGATAGGTTGATGCTTAATATCAAGTCAAAGAGTCGGACAACTATCGAAGTTTTTCGATAAGAAAAATCAATGTTTCCATAAGAAAACAACGAAAACTATGATTCTTTTCCAGAACTATAACTTGGCTTAAGGAGATTTTATGATCCAATAACTTGGCTTAAGGCGTTTTTAGGATCCAATAAGCTCCCCATTTAGTGATCTATTGGGGCTGGAAATCGGGATATCGGGACTCGTACAGAGATATTATGGGCTAGAAATGGCACTTAGGATTAAGCTCAGCGTACAACTAGTTTAACATAGAGGGCAGCGCATTCGCATCCAGATCGGTATCCGGTATCCGGTATCCGGTATCGGGACTACTCGGTGCGCTGCATGATCATCTCGATCTTGTCCCCGGCGGCGGCGATCAGCGGAACAGTCAGGCAGCAGTCGAAGTCCTGCGTCTTCATCTCATTCACCTGGCGGAGGATAAGTACCGGTTAATAAATATATATATTGTATATATTGTTCACAATAAATGGGGACGCACCTGCATGATTCGATCGAAGGGCTTGAGCAGACCGCACATGTCCGCCGGGCCGCCACTCCGGATCCGGTTGATGAAGACGCCCCGCTCGTACAGTCCGTCCGACACCGAAAATCCATAGTCATCGTACACCTTGTCCTTGTACAGAGTCACATGGAAGATCCTTGGCTTTCCATTGCCATTTGTGCAGCCGCTTCCGTTGTTGTTGTTGTTGTTGCTGGCGTTGCCATTGCCCAGGGACTCCTTGCTGGCCTCCGTGTTCGCCGAGGGACTGCGCGGACGCCGCTGGACCTTGGCATAGATGGCCTGCGCCTGGGGCAGGAGGTGACTGCCGCCGCCGCTGCCATTGGCAAGGTCGTGGCTGCGCAGGATCTTCAGGTCGACCAGCTCGCCGAGATTCTGGAGCAGGCTGGTGGCATGCGAGAGCGGCATGCCCTGGACCGAGTGCTCGTCAATGGCCAGCAGCTGGTCGCCCACATGGATCTGCCCATTCTTGTGGGCAATGCCGCCTGAGAGAGGTTACATTAATATTAATCAAGCTTTAAGGAAGAAAAGGGGAAAAGGACTCACCCTCGACCAGGCCACTAATGGTGATGGGCTTGGTAATGTCCTCGCTGCCGGCCAGGGTGATGCCCAGGAGCCCGCCCTTGGGCTCTAGACGCACCGTAAAGATGATCTGGTGCAGGCTGCTGCCGCTGCTCTTGCTGCTGGAGCTGGCCGCCGATCCGTACACCTTGCTCTCCATCGGCGGCGGCAGGGCGGTGCAGTCAACGCTGGGAATAGGAACATCATGTACTCCTGGACTTTCCATCTTCGCTGGGGCAACTCACCTGGCATAGCGGTTGAGCTCGTAGCCGGGATAATGCTGCTCCTGCTCGTCCTCCTCCTCGGGCAGTTCGGTGGTGAGGCTCTGCGTGTTCGGCGGCGGCACATAGGATCGACTGTTGGTCCCCGGCCAGCCGTTGCCTTGGCCCTGTCCCTGACCCTGACCCTGACTCGATCCAGAGCCCGATCCCGGACCATGTCGCAGTTGAACGGACTGCAGGCTGGCGTCATCCATGCTGGGCACCCGGAAGTAGTCGGGCTGCGGAGTGCGAGACTTGAGGGAGACACAGTCGGCGTACTTGCCGGCTGATGTCACATAGGCGCTGCTGTAGAGGTCGTGATCCCCGCCAGAGGCTGGCATGCCGACGCCCAGTCCGAGACCCAGACCCACCCCACTGGCGGGGCAGTTGCTGTAGATGGGACTGGAGATGGGCAGGAAGTCGGGCAGGACCACGCGCTTGATGGTCAGCGTGGTGAAGTCCGAGGAGCTGCTGTGCCCGCCGCGACCTTCCTCCTTGAGCAGGGCGTCCACGTTGAAGTGCTGCACCGGATGCTGGTCCACGGCCAGCAGGATGTCGCCCGATCGCAGGGATCCGCTGCGGTGCGCTGGACTACCCATCTTGACGTCCGCAATGACCAGGCCGCCGTGGCTAGATCCGCTGACACTCAGGCCGAGGCCACACTTCCCGGCCCGGAGCAGCTTCACGCTGAACACGCCGCTGGAGGGCACCACGGCGTCCGGCATATCGAACTCGATCTCCAGCTCCAGCCAGTTGGCGGGCGCGGAGTTGCCATTGACGGCGACCCTGTTGGAAGAGCCGCCCTCCAGCAGTTGCCTCATGGCGGCCGCATCCAGACTGTACATCTTGTTTATGGCCACAATGCGATCGCCGGACTGGATGCAGCCGCTGCGGTCGGCCACCGAGTCCGCCAGGATCTGGGCTATGGTTACTGCTCCAGCTCCTGCTCCTACTCCAGTTCCCGAGCCTACGCCCGTTCCCGATCCGGTTCCGTTTCCCATGCCGTCGGCGAGAATAATGCCCGCTCCGTGGCTGCAGTCGAGGAGCACGGGAAAGCTCTCTGCCCGGCACAGGCCCAGACCCATGCCCAGGCTGCTGCTGCCGTGAATACCACCAGCTCCGCCGCCTCCCCCTGCCGATCCTGCGCTGGGCCCCCCTCCTGGCGAAGGTCCCTCCAGCGGCAGGGAGCTCTTCCGGGCGAATCGCTGGCGCTGGCGACCCGCCGTCGACTTGCGGGACTCCAGAGTGCTAAAGCTGTACTTGGGACTGCCCAGAGCCGGGTGGCCTGCCAAATATACAATTAATTTATATTATTATAATAGTAAACAATGTATATATTCAATATATAGAATCAAAGTTAAGATCTCTAGGTCCCAAAAGGCGAAAGAACTCCTAGGGGACACACCTTCTTCCTCGACTCCTGCACTTCCTGCTCTACCGATTGATGAGTGGCCTCTGCCCTCAATCTCTGGCGCACTCAATCACACCTCCCTCCTCCATTTAATGGAAGCTTTTAAGACCTTTTTAGTCCACGGCCACACCCACATCGGAGCAGCTTAGCTGCTCCCAGCTGCGTGTCCTCTGCCGCGTCCACAATTTATGGCACCCAGCGACTGCCCCACTCTCCTCGGTTCTCGTTTTTATTTGGTTCGGACTTGGATCCGGATTTGGGGACTCGTATTTGGATTCGATCGATTGTCAAGTATTCTTTCCGGAGGGGAGAATGATCTTAGACTGTTTTTCTGGCTCTTGGGTCTTCGGAATGTGCGCCGCGCTGCGTGTTTGCTTAACAAATGGAGGGAAGAACTTGGAAATTGATTGGCTGCAGCGAGGGTGGATCGAGGAGTTCGTGGGGAGACAACAGAACTAAATCTACAGCTAGCTACAGTTAAACATTAGAAAATAATATTACAAAACTGAGAAAAGCCGCAGTCAACGCGCGTTTCCTTAACTGCATGTTAAAGTGCCTGTTAGTCTACAAAAATATGTAGAATTTTGAGAGAGTTGCACTTTGCTTTTACCAGTAACTGATTGTTGTATCAAAGCTTAGTTATTAACTAACTTTGCTCTTAAACTAAATGTTAAAGTGCCTGTTAATTTTAAAAAGCCATGTAGGAGTATGATTCCTTAATTATGCCACATATTATTAGTGATTGATTGCTGTTAAATTTCATAGGCAGCTCTTTATCAGAGGAAACTGAAAATAAACTGCACATTAAAGTGCAGGTTTAGCTTTATTAGAAGCCGCTTGCTGGCGATATAATTATGTACGAGGCTATAACCCTTTGAAGACTTCATTTTTCTCAGTTAGCTTAACTGCCTCTTAAGGTGCGGGTTAAGTGTCTGTGCCTCTGAATCTGTCATCAGCAAACTATTGCTAGATCGCACCTCGCACTATAC
Source organism: Drosophila pectinifera (assembly GCA_008042775.1). Taxonomy (NCBI): domain Eukaryota; kingdom Metazoa; phylum Arthropoda; class Insecta; order Diptera; family Drosophilidae; genus Drosophila; species Drosophila pectinifera. The sequence goes on from VNKC01005077.1 coordinate 13,594, forward strand.
TATATATGGCCTGGCGTCTCTATTGTTTCAGCCGCTGTCGTGGATGTGGATGTGGACGTGGCTGCCATAGAGTGGCTTCTGTGGACGCGACTGCTCATTAGCCGTGACGCCCACGCCAGACCTTCGGCGCGCCGCTCGGGAGCCTGGCTGTGTTGGCCTTGTGCTGCGTCTCGCAGATTGCCTCCGCCAGATAGCCGAAAAACTCAAATGGAGCTGCAGCTGGTGGGGGGATGGGGATGGAGGGATATGGAGGGGATCTGGGGCACTAGAGTAGACTCACCGCGGCGGGCCAGCGCGTGAGCGGGCATGATCTGCATCTGTGTGTAGCCGCGACCCGTGCCGGTGTCCAATATGGTCATCACCTCGTCGGGACTGAAGGCGGTGTGCTCGATCATGGTGTCGTCAATGGAGAGCACCTGATCGCCGACGGATAAGGCGCCGCAGCTGCAACAGAAATTGGTTAACCATCGGGTGACCGTGGGAATGGATTGATGGGTTCATGGGTTGATCCTCACCGATCCGCAATGCTGGCGGGCAGGATGCTGGCTATGAACACGCCCGACGACTCCTCGATCTTCTCGACGCTGCTGGGGGGCGTGCTCGATCCGGAGCCAGAGGCGGCCACCGCCGGCGTATAGTTGCACAGGACCAGGCCCAACTTGTCGTTCATCGGCCGCTCGATCTCGATGAGCAGCGGTCCCATGGAGAACTCGACGCTCTGCACCACAGAGACGTCGTACTCGATGGTCAGGTTGGTGTAGCCGGAGACATGGCCGCCGCACTTGATGATCTGCTGGGCCTCCGCCAGAGTCTTGCCTATCAGTGAGACCTACAGATATACATGATGATATATCATTTGTCTTAAGAAGATATCTTTCCTGCGAAAGCTAAAACCGGAAACGGAAGTGTCAATGGGGAGCCACTCACATTATCGACGCGCAGCAGTCGGTCGCCGGGCTTGATGCGTCCGGTCTTGTAGACGGGTCCATGGGGACGAACATGGGTGACGATCAGCGGGTAGTCGGCTCCTCCGCGCAGCGTGAGACCCAGGCAGCCGCTCTCCCGCTCCACGGTGATCTGCGCCAGCTTCGAGGTCACGCACAGGCTGTTCTGGGAAACTGCTGGAAGAGGCCACCACTTGAGGGCGTGAGAGGAGGAGGAGCACGTGGGCGAAGTCACTTACTGTATTCGGGCAGCGAGTACTCAATCTCCACGATGGCTGGACCAGGGTCTGATCCTCCAGAGCAGAGCATGTTCATCACCTTCTGATTGCTCAGGCCGATTGTGGAGATGCCATCGATCTGGTGGAGGCGATCGCCGGGCGCCAGGAAGTCCGCCGCATGGCCCACCGGGCTCAGGGCACCCACCACCGGCGGATACGACAGGTCGTTGCGTTCTAAGGATAATACAGATAATACAGATATATATAAAATATATTACATGAAGAGTAAAAGTCTAAATAAACCCCAATATATATTCCCTTCCCTGCCTTTCACCTTTCTGAATTAATTACGGTTCCTCTCGTTGACAGAGGATTCTTGGACGGAATGGCCGTCTGTCCCCCTTTATATGGGTTTCCTCCGCCGGCTCTGTCAGCGACTCGTCAGCCAGCGCAGCATAATCAAGGGGAAATCGGGGGAAATCGCAGGGAAAATCAAGGGGGAAAACAACAGCGCGTAAATAAAGAAATCGGGTAAGGAAAGAGAACAAAATAACGACGGACAGTAGTTTGGGGCCAGCCGCAATGAGAGCACAACTGGCGAATTGCCAAAAAAAAACATAGAAACTAACAGAAAAACTAGCCGCCAAAAAAAGTATAGGAAAAGCTAAGAAAATAGTAGGAAAATGAGGGGAAAACCGACCCGTCGCGACGCTTTATGACAACACACATCGCAGACTCTGACAAGGCGGATGGATATGATAATGATGATGGGGTCCCAGTCGGCATTACGTCAGACCCGAGATGGAGAACCCATGGAGAGGCTGGGGCTAGGGTTATAGTTTCCCCCTAGAAACAGAGGCGGCTACAGGGGTCGCTTGGACTTCACACCACAGAAATCGGCGGCGGATTAGTCAAGAGTACAAATTCCGAATGCGAATGGGTGGACTTTATATTCTGATTCAGACGAAGTCCGTCACACCAGACAGCCGAGGTCAAGTGACTAGTAACTATATTAAATACACAAGTCTTTTTTATTTTGTAGCTCACCATTGGTTTGTTATGAATATTTTTAGCCTTGAGTTGTCCTAAAAATTAGGATATAAAAACCCCTTTTAAGGACCTAAAAATGCGGTCTTCTTAACTGCATATTTTAGCCAAAAATGGAATGACAGCCAAATGCCGTATACTGTTCGATTCGCCGCTAAAATCTTAATTATCTAATAATAAAATATTTCCTTAAAAATGATTTGACCAAAAATTAGGATATAAAAATGACGATTTAAGGACCCAAAAATCCGCATTTGATGTCTTCTGAAGAGCATAATTTAGCCAAAAATGGAATGACAGCCAAATGCCGTTTATATTCGGATTCGCCGTTAAAATCTTAATTAGTTAGAATTAAAATAATTAAAATATGGAACAAAAAAATTTTGGCCAATTTTTGAAAAAATGATAAGGGGTTACATCATTAAAATTGTCAAAAATTGGCAAAAAATTTATTTATTCTGATCTCTAAACTAAATATGCAGATTAATTAACCTAATAAAAACTAACATAGAAAGACCTTCCGAACTAAATTTAAGGCTGTTTTGGCTGAGTTATGAATATTTTTAGCCTTGAGTTATCCTTAAAAATTGGGACACAAAAAACTAGATAACCATTACAAATGATAATGGTAAGGGCTATAAAAGGTAAAGGTTACTAAATAAAAGAGGCTTTAGGCTAGAAGTTATAGTAAATAAAGATGTCTTTATGTGACTTTTAAAAGCAAAAATTAAAGTTAAAAGCTTTAAATAAATAAAAGAGGCTTTAGGTTTAAGGAAAAGGTGGAAATAGAGGACTTAGGGTAAGGTATCTATATACCGTTGAGGTAATAATTTTGTTTAAGGTTTCCTGCCTTTTAAATTATATTCCTAAGAATTATTTTCGCATTTGATTGAAATACTCAAGCTTCTTAGCTTGTGGTAGCTATAAGCTTGACCTCTGGTGTTCGCCTACGTGGTACATACTCATTATTATGTCTGGCATCGGTCCCCGTCCCGCCTTCTGGGGGTGGGCTTCTCTCTAGATTGGAACGATGATTTATTTTGGCAGCGACAACAGCAGACGGAGACTACGGAATACAGACGGAATCAGAGAGACGGAATCGGAGGCACGGAGACGGACACGGAGACGGAGACGGAGACGGAGACTGAGTCGGAGGCGGAGGCGTAGCCGGGGAGCAACGGCATTATCGACGGCGACGGAGACGCGTTCCGCATTCAAATCGAATGATTCCGGGGACCGGCCCACATTGTCTGGCGATCGTCGAAGCACATATAGCCATATAGCTTTGGCCACTCTCTCTCTCCGAGGGAAGCCACCCCGACATGCCAGCTAGGGGAGGAGACCCACCGCGGCCATCAGAGGGCAGCCCCCATCATGGACACGACCCCATCGACATGGCCATAAATCAGTGCTTAGACCGAGAAATTAGTAGTTTGGGCTCAGACATACGACTGGATATTATTATAATATATATATTAATATATATTCTAGCACATATCTACTTTATAACTGGGCTGGAATTCACGGAGACTCGATTCAAATCGGATTCTCTTCTTAGAACTAGGAACTTGGCAATTTGTAACTCTTTAGCAACTCTTAGCAACCTTTTAACTCGATTCCTTAATATTTTGAAATATATAATATAATACTATATATATTATTATATATTCTAGCATATATCTACTTTATACCTAAGCTGGGATTTACGGAGACTCGATTCAAAACTGATTCTCTTCATAGAACTAGGAACTTGGCAACTTGCAACTCTTTAGCAACTCTTAGCAACCCTTTAACTCGATTTCTTAATACTTTGAAATATATAATATAATACTATATATATTATTATATATTCCAGCATATATCTACTTTATACCTGGACTGGGATTCACGGAGACTCTTCATAGAACTAGGAACTGTGCAACTTGGAGAACTCTTTAACTCGATTCCTTAAGACTTTTAACAAGTTAACTGACAACCCCAGGGATTTAAGTATTAACCTCTTAAAATAAGTGATTCCAGGGAGTTATTCACCTCATTAAGTAATCGACTTAATGAAGTAATGGTTCAATCATCGCTATTATTGGCAACCCGCATGAATAGCGCCTCCAATTGATTTCCGCTGCGGGGTTAGCCCAATTTGTATCTAACGTAATTACGGGTGGCTCTGATTCATATTCCAATTGCTACTGATTCATCGTGACAGCTGTCAGGGGAGCAGATGAGTCCGTCAGAGAATTTCCATCCCGCCGGCGTGTCCTACATATGCCCTGGGCAGAACCAGCATGAAGATATCGGCTTACCCAGCCGGCAGCCGTAACCCCTTCTCTTCGTTCCACTTTAAATGCATTAGTGAGGGAAACTTCCTTTGGCTTTCCCCGCTTTCCCCACTTTCCCGGTACTCACCTGCGAACGTGATGGCCAAATGCAGGGCATTCCGGGGCAGGGTGATGGTGGCGTAGGTGGTGCCCCGCTCCGGAGCCAGTCCAGAGTCCTCCGACTGCGCCGGACTCATGGCGCGATCAACTGCAAAGGAAGGCAAAAAAGGGGAAATATTTAATACAAAAAAATTAGATATAAATATTAACTTAATACCCAAAAATTATATATTATTTTAAGACTTAATTTCCGTACTTTGTTGGCTTTCTTCTTATTTTTGGTTAATTTCTTGGCTGTGCGCTCGGATGCCACATCAAAGGTGGCAGGAAATGTGGGGAGTAGGAGTCGCTGACCAAGTGCTGCATTTTTGTAATTCGCTCCGCCACGTCGAGGGGGGGAAAGTGGGGAAAGTGCAGACATCAAAGGAGACACTACTATGTCAGTGACCATGTGCACAGCGTATCCAATTCGCTTCGGAGAATCCCCCAATACAAATCGCGACCTTCGGCGTCGCCAAAAAAGCTTCAATTAAAATTCCACAAGCGAGTGAATCTCACTCGGGGAATTATAAAAACCACAAAACAGACAGCCCAGTATTTATACATACATATATATATATATAGATATATAGATATATATGTGAACTCAATTAATCTTGTACGATGCCCCCAACAACATGTGGCACCAAAGCAAATAGACACAAACAACACGAGCAACACCGCAGCAGAAGTGGCATATCACTCTGTCTGGACTTGAGGAGGAAAATTGGGAAATCAAATCGATATCGAAATCGGATGGCTATAGCTTTGACTTTGACTTGATAAAAGACAGCGTTTAATGGCCAATTTGGCAATGTGATCCAAATAACTACATCAACTGGAGCCGCCTTCTGGCCACTCGACGACACTCCTAAAAAATATTGTAACAGGCAGAAATTACTATATTACTATATTAGGCAAGCTCACAGTTTATGGAATAATTTTAGGACGAGTGAAATAAAATATATTTAATATATATTATTTACTTAAACCTTTGCTATAGAATTTAGAGTTTATCAGTGAAGTTTTTGGCAACTATTTAAAACAAAGCTCTGCGGCTTAACCTTTACATCATTAAATAATGTTAAAAATGCTTTTAAAAACTAATGAATAGCTCCTAGTATCCTTTTACCTTATTCTCTTTTAAATATTTTGATTGTATTATTATATAATTAATTTATATTATTATATTTTATATACATCTATTATTTAAAATACAGCATCATAAGCTCTAGGCTGTTAGAATTGCCTTTTATTATACAAAAGCTATATTGTCTTGGCTTCTTAATTACTTAATTTATTTACCTGGTTTAAGGCTTGAACAATATAATTAATTTGGTAACACAAATAAATAGACATTTAAAAAAAAAAAAGAGAGAATGGAATCAATAGATCACTGCACTATTATAAAAATCAACAAAAGCCACTGGCAAAAAAGCGATTATTCACTGTACATACAATGTTGAGGTGGCACCCCCATCCCCCACTTTCCACCCCCCCCTCCACGCATTTTCCTCCGCCATCTTCATTCATTTTCTTGGTGCTGTGTGCTGTGTGTTGTGTGTGTGGCAACACTTTTGTTCTTATTTCGTGTTTTGTTGTGGGGACCATGCGGCGTATACGCGATCTGCTACAATTACGCCGTGTGTGCGTAACGAGTGAATTTCCTTCGGCGAAATAGAAGAAAAAAATAGAACAAAAATCGAAAAAAATATAGAAAAATAGGGAAAATAGTAGAACACACACACAGACACACACACACACACACACTCGGCGGCAACACACGTGGCAGGCAGGCAGCGGCGTTTGACGCAAGCGGACGCGACTTTTATTTTCGAACGCTTCAATGGCGCATAAAGTTTTCTTAATGCGCCCGCCCGACTATGAAAAGCAGCAACAATAATTAGGCAAAAGCCAAAAGCACCCAAGGAAAATGGAAAAACTAACACAGGGGTGGCCAGGGGCCAGGGGCAGGCGAAACTGCTAAAAAAACGTAGCGTTTCGCTTCATTTGTCCAACAAACATACGGGCACACACAGGCACACACAGGCACACACTGGCACACACAGGCACACACTGGCACACACTGGCACACACAGGCACACACTGGCACACACTGGCACACACAGGCACACACTAGCACACACTGCGGTGTATGCCATACACATATGTGGGCATATAGAGAGCTCATTCGCTATAATTTATTTTCATTTAATTTGTTTTCTTCGGTCTCGGTTTCGGGCTTCTTCTCTTCCTCCGAAAGGTGTGCCAATTTGCCTCAGTTGTTGCACCTTTGGCTACACTAAGCGAAATGCTCGAGCAGCTTCCTTTGAGGTGCTTATTTATAGTTTAAAAATTAACTAAACTAAACTTGAGATAAGTGGTAAGTGTAATACATTGAGCTCGATCAGCAAGTGTCAAGCTTACCAAGTTTTTTAGATACATTCATAATAGAGTACTTTTAGTTAAAAATATAAACAAGGTTTTTAAAATATTTAAGAAAGTAATTGGATATTTTTAAAGTATGTAATCAAGTATTTACATATTTTTAAAGCCTTGTTTAAGTTGTGAACACCTAACTGGTAGCTAGGAGTTAATTAAGGAAATTAATAAATAAATAAAGTGGTTCAACATATTAATGTTTCCAGGGACTTGTCAGCTAATAACTTCTAAGCCTAAACAGTTTATATATTGATTATTTATATTTTATATTGTATTTATCATATAACAAAAATCTGAAATATATAATATTATAAAATATTAATATTATATTATATAATATATTATAATACAATGGCATTGATTTAAGTTGGACTAATCCTTTGGTGTCAGGAGCAGAATTTTATAATTAAGGAAATTAATAAATAAATAAAGTGGTTCTACATATTAATGCTTCCAGTTTATATATATTAGTTTATCCAGTTTATATATTATATATAAGCTTAAACAGTTAATATTTTGTTTATATATATTTTATATTGTATTTATCATATAACAAAGATTATTATTTTAATAAAAAGAAATCACTAACATGGAGACATTGAGCCAAGTTGGACTTATCCTTTGATTTCCGGTGAAAGACACTTCAACCTTATTTTTTATTTAATTTCTGTTAATTTGTTGTTGTTTTTAACTTCACCTTCTCCCCTCTCTGTGTCTCTTTCACCTTCTCCACTTTGATTCGCATTCGCTTTGAAGTCTTCACATTTCCCTCGACGGCCGAGTGTGTGTTTTTTTGGATGCGCTTTTCATTTGCTATTTTTACACGGGCGCTTTTCATTTTCGGTTTGATTTCCACCGGCAAAGGCAGGCGCAAGGCAAAGGCGCTATTTGTTTTCCGCTCGCTTGTTTTTTCAATATTTTGCTAGCTAGTTTTGAGTTTTCCTTTTCTTTTCCTACTTTTCGGGTGTTTCTTTTTTATTTTTTTGACATAATTCATTGGAGCCGTTGGGGCCGGCGAGCGGAAATTATATGTACACGCGGTTTCATAAATAAATGTAATCAGAATTAAGCGAAAAGCGGGAAAGGCGGGAAAAACGGGAAAAGCGGGAAAGCAAGGCGAACACGAGACGGACGCCCTGGAAGTGCTCGACATCTCCGTCGATAGTCCCCCTTGGAGAAGTCGGAAAAGCGGAAAAGCGGAAAGGGCGGCGGGAAAACAAGTCGAAATGAGCCAAGCGCTAAACGAAATCGAAAGGAGCCCATAAAATAGCCAACTAATGTGATGGAGTGCGTATGGATTTAGGAAATACTATATATACGGACCAGCACTGGCAACATATGGGCCACATCCCTCTGTATATATGTTCCAACTTGATTCCGGAACTGATTTACGCATTCCGCCAGCCCGATTTCGAGTGCTAACAAGTGGTCGAGAAGGTAGTTGGCTTAATAATAATATATAATAAGTATTCAAGTATTAAGGACACCCTTAAACTATAGTATATATATTAATAATATACATATTAATTTTATATATATATATATTAATTTTAGAGAAGTGTAAATTAGGAAAATAATATGCTGAGGATACTTGTTCTATATGTTATGGTTCTTCAGTAAAGAATATCAGTGTAAAAAGGAGGTCCAACCTCACGGAATGCAGTACCGTGTTAAGTTGCTTACAGTGACACTGATAATATTCAAAATTAGGGAAGGAGATCACACGTAAATCGATCTTATCCTAACCTAATCCAGCGATAGTTGCCAGAAAATATAACAAATATCTAAGTATTTTGTATCCAAAACCACTAAACACTAATAGAAAATATCAGTGTAAAAAGAAGGAATGCAGTGACACTGATAACATTCAAAATTAGGGAAGGAGATCGTAGATCTTAGATCGCTCTTATCCTAACCTTACCTAATCCAGCGATAGTGGCCAGAAAATATAACAAATATCTAAATATTTCATACCTAAAACCAGATAAATACTAATAGAAAACAAGAAACTAATTAAACGGCTATCGGGGATAATTGAATTGTAAATATGATCGCTAAGTTTTAATGTTTCCGGGAAGAATCCGGCGACATGCCATAACGTTAGAGCCAAATTAACTTATGGCCGCCTAATGGAATCGCTGGCAATTCCCGGCTAATTCGCAGTGCCATTTGCAGTTCCGTTCTGGAGAAGATGAAATGGATTTCTGTGCGGGATCCGGGCTCTCCAGATTGCTGGGGGCAGTTAAAGCTATTTTTGCCAGCGGTTTCGCCTTCGCGTTTTAATGGCCAGCACTCGCGGAAAGTGTCTGTGTGTGCGGAAAAGCGGGGAAATTTATCGGCGACAGTTGCCAATTCCTTCTCTAGCGGAAATTGCGCTCATCCGAAAAGATTTGCGGGGCGGAAAATGGTGAAAATGAGCGAGAGAGAGCAGAGTAGAGCTCCATTTATAGTGCCGAGCACTTCCTGAAGTCATCCTGGCAATTGGACAGATCTAAGAGTGAAACAGACACTTGGAGGCCACCGGAGGCGATGATCCCCAGATCTCCATTTTCCACATACTAATTTTCCGCGCCCTGAGCATCTCGGAGCCAAGGGAAAAATTGCACAAGATTGACAGACACAAAGACAGCTTCTTTTTCATTTTTCCCCCACATTGCTGGGGGTCGTCAACGTCAGTTTCCCAGCTTTGTTGATCTTTCCCTCCGCCGATGCCCCGCTTTATTGGCCCGACTTCTAGAACCGAGATGATGTAGTCCTCTGTAGTCTCTGGAATGGTTCATTTGCCGCCTCGAATTCCTCGGCGATTTGCCACATTAACATGCTAAATAGACATTCATTTCAAGTGAAATCTGCCCAACGAGATCTATCTGCTGGAGGTCGGGAGAATTCTGCAGAATCTCCCCGAAGAATTTGACATCATTAGGTAGCCTGCCCTGTGTTAATTACATCCAATCTGCCTAAGAGCATTCAACTATATCATTACTTCTGACCCTAGAGACCTATAGCTAATCTTTTAATAACAATTTCTGACTGACTCTGCCTCTATTTAATTATTTACCAGCTCTGCAGAAAGATCTCATTCACGATCTGCTCCATGTGATTGAGTTGTTCTTGCAACTATTTTATTGACAGGTGCTGGAAGATCCACTTGATGTGGATGTGGATGTGGGCCAAAAAGTCGGCTAATTGACTGATTGACTGATTGACTGGCCGACTGAGTGCGATGGATATTGATGGATTGACATGCCAATCTATTGGCAACTTGACGCTTTGTTATTGTTTGCCCTTAGCGCCGCTTTTCTCCACGCAATTTCCAATTCTCAGAGTTTATTTTTCCAGCCACTGAAAAGGGGGACTGGGAATTGCCAGAAAGTGTTGCCATTGCCGCATGACAGGAGCTGGGTGGGGACAGGAACGGGGGGCAATAATGGGTTAAGGGAGGTGGTCTAAACTCAGGCAAAAACTGCGTAGTTGCTGTCCCAGTGGCGTTTCACGGCGACTGAGTGCCCATGTATCCATTAACCCACAAAACGCTGACTTTTACCCTGCACAGAGATAAAATGTGGTACATTATGGGGAAGGTACTATATATACTATATACCATACTATGGGGCGATATATAATAGAGAGTTTTCAGAGATTATTCCCACTTAATATTCATATATTTCAGATTTCCCTGTACCCACTTTATAGATCTTGGGTTTGATTTTCCATTAACCCACAAAACGCTGACTTTTACCCTGCACAGAGATAAAATGTGGGACATTATGGGGAAGGTACTATACTATATATACTACCATACGATATATAATAGAGAGTTTTTAGAAATTATTCCCACTTAATATTCATATATTTCAGATTTCCTTGTACCCACTTTATAGATCTTGGGTTTGTTTTTCTCCGAGTGCCAGTGACTTGTTTATTAATGGACACGCAGCTCTGGGCGTGAAAATACGAGAATGTCAACAATTTCACGATGGAATCTATTTAGCACAAGGCTCTCCGCGCTCAGCCAGTGCCCAGCCCCCTTTGTCTCCTTGGTTTACTCCAATATTTATTTGTTTTTTGTCCCTGGCAAGGCAAGAAGACAAGAAAAACCAATTATTGCAAATGAACTCGAGTGTGGTTCCGCAAAAATGTCAACATCTGATAAAGCCGCAGCAAATGCGAAATGCGAGGACAGTTCTTGGGCTGCAGGAGGCAGGAGGCAGACAGTCAGACAGTCAGACAGTCAGAAGTGCAAGGGGCAGAGGCCCAGCCACCAAAGTGCAACAGCCACAACGAACTCAACCTAAATGAACCGCACTCACCGCAGGAAAAAAGGGCGACCCTGCATGCAAAAAAACAAAAATAAAAAACGAAAAAGGGGGTAAAACCCGGGGCAATACGGGGGGAACAGCAGCTCCATTGAGATCCTCGAGTATTTAGCAAAACGTTGACATTCATTTGATGAGTGAGCCAGCCACCGACAAAAAATAAACGAAACAAAATAACCGAAGAAAATCAGCCAGCCAGGGCTGCTAAAAAACTGTAAAAAATAGCTTAAGTTCATATAATTTAAATTTAAAAATTAAGTGGAGATATACATATTCTTTTAAAGTCAGTAAAACCTATATTTTAAAGGGAGTTTAATCTGCTTACAGATCATATTATTATCTCCAACTAAGCTTGACAGGAGTTGTAAATAAGTTAAGATCATTGGTTCTATTATTTTCTAGGGTAATTATTTATCCATAATATTCAACCTGTACATTTAACATATTTGTTTAAGCATTTCCGAACGTTATTCCATATTTCCACAGAACTTTACAAGATGTATCATTATAAATTGTAAGAACTGGCTTACAAAATATAATACTTATAAATGGTTTTTCGAGGTGTTGAGGTGTTTTTCGATATATAGATTTTATAGATATAGATATTATTTTCCCGGGCAATTATCTATCCATAATATTCAAACTATACAAACTATACTATTTAACATATTTTTTTAGGCATTTCAGAACGTTATCCCATATTTCCACAGAACTATACAAAATGTATCATAGGATATTATAGATTGTAAGAATTTGCTTACAAAATATAATACTTATAGATGGTTTTTCAGGTATTTTTTTATGCCGTTGCCATTGAGGTGTTATTAGATATATAGAAAGCCTACCTGGAGACCAGGATCCCTGGGCTACCTATTGTGAGTGAGCTGTGGAGCCCTGGCAGGACGGTTCCGTTCCGTTCGGAGCGGTTCATGGCTACCCGCACATCGCACATCGTAACAAATGTAGCTGTCACTGTTGCTCCAGCTAGTCGTGTCCCTGTCTCTTTCTCAATGCAAAAACACCCTTTTGCGAAAATTGCGAAATTATTTCAATTCCGAACGGGTTGGGCAGTGGATGGACTGGGACTGGGACTGGGACTGGGACTGGGACTGGAGTTGGTTGAAGAGGCGAAGAGCCGCCACTAAGTCGCGCTGCAGTCGAGGAACTTAGCATCAAAATTGATTTACGACCATTTCGGCATATTTTATGCTTTTTTAAAGGGGCGGAACAGTAAGCTGATACACCAAGAGAAAAATATGTAAATATAAAATAGCTAACTAGATTAAGTAGCGAAGAGTTGAATTATATCAATCTTATGTCGATCTTACTTATATCTATCTTACTTATATCTATCTTACTTATGGAACACTTTCAGTTAAATGTTTCTAGTTCTTCAACTTCAATCTGTAGTTTACATATTTTTATATTTATATATAAGCGTTACAGCTGGAATATACTGATTTGATTTATATAGGCTGACTTACATATATTTTCCCAGACTTTCCCAGTGCATATAGAGTCATAACTTCGCACGGAACATTTCATTTGCACATCCAGCAGGCATTTGACAATTTTCAGCAGCACTACTCCAACTTGTACCGCTCGCTACCATGTGCTATAGTGCATGGTATATAGAACCGGAGGAGTACGCGTACTCCGTATTAGTAAGGGGCCCCAGATTTATGCCCCGAAATGTTAATTACCCGAAACCGATCCCCGGCCGCAGCAGCCACTCACGCACGCAAACTGATGATAAGGCTCTCGCCCGGAAAAATAGAAGGAAAAGGTTCAGTTCGAGCATATAGTATATATTTCGGTATCGGTATCGGTATCTTTATTGGAATTTCCCGTTCACCGTTGACAAAACCGAAGGCGTTCCTGCCCCCCGATAACTCCCGACTTATGGGCACTTCACACACCCGGCACACACACAGATTGTCAAGAGGGTGATGGAGCTGGAGCCGGAGCTGAACTGAGCCATCATTAAATTTGTTTCGGGGACGTTGCATACAAATTGTACAACTCATCATGCCCGAAACTCAATTAAAGGGTCCCCGGAGTGAAGAGATATATACACAAACACAAACACTATGCTCGGAGTGCCGCCGGAGGCTGTGAAGTGTTCCATAATGAGACTGTGACAGATCACTGGATAGCCGGAATCTAATTTTCCGAGACTGAACGCCAGCTTAATTGAATTCCTTATTGAAAATGAAACTGAAAGTGAATTTCCCATGAAGGGAACAGCATCGTTATCATCACTTAAACTTAATGCGATCGTTATGCAATTCGGTGGATTATTGAATTATTTTGCCATAAGAAAATGATATATAACTATTTAACCCTTAAGGAGGTCTTATGGTGGATGAAATATGAAAAACCTTAATGAAAACATTATCATAAGAGATAACTCCAGAGGGAGAGTTTAAATAATAGTTATAAAATTTAAAAGGTTATAAATGTATGTTGTTATCTTGCTGAAAAGTAGTGCTTTATACCCTAGGGGGTGGTTCTGTTGATATAAAAGATACATGGTAATTAAACCTAGTTTAGGAAACAATTATTTTAAAAGAACGGAGAGATGTGTCAGCTAAGGGTTCTTTAAAATTTAATTGAAGAACCCCTAAAATATGCTAAATATTTATTATAAACAAATATTGAAGATTTGGGAGGTTTTCCCCATTGTAGTTCCAGTTTGAGCTGCACTTTTCAGGGGAGATTGACTATATAAACGGATGTACTTATATACAGTCCTGGTATATGCACAAGTCTTGAAATATTTGCATTCATAATTAACAAGTGCAAGGGATAATGGAGAGGGATTAGAGGTGGCAATAATGAAAATCGCAACTGTGTATATTATTTTCCTAGCGGAATGGAAAATGCTGGCAGGGGGAGTGCTATTCAGTCGACAACAAATAATTATGGGGAAAAAAGCGGCGGAAAAGCGACGGAGACGGAGTTGTCAGCCAAATGGCAGACTTTACAAATTAATCCAAAATCCAAAAAGCAACAGAAATTCAACGTGTGCTCCACGCTTGTTGTTGTTTTTATTATCTGTTTTTGTTGCTATTTTTACACAGCCTCTGAAATTGTGACATTCTCCCTACTTCGGCCCCTGCCTCCCTCTCTCCTTCTCTTGAATATTTCTGGATGCTGTGGAAAATGGAAAATGGGGAAAATGGGGGAAATAGGGGTGTGTGCGGATCGTGTGGACTGTGGACATGTCGCACAAAGGACGGCGTCTGGTCTGCGCCTCTCAAAACAAAATGTATTTTCAATTCCAACAGACTCCATTTTACAATACATTAATTTGTTATATTTAATTATGTAAAATGTATAAGAAACAATCAACTTTACTTACAAATTGCGGTCTCTTAGAAATGCTTGATTTTCCCACTATCTACTTTTCCATCTCGGTTCTTCCCCTATTTTCCTTTCTCGTCCTCCACCCCCGTCATCTGTCTCTGTTTATGTTTACTGCTGAGTGACGTCGTTGTGGCAGATTTCGCGGCGGCAATAGGAAAATTAAACAAAAATAAATGGCAGCAAAATGTTTGCAACATGCCACTGCCACAACAACAACAATCAAGAGGAAGAGGTCCAACAACAACCATGGGGTGGCACACAATGAAAAGTGACCATAAAATTGCTCTGAAATTGGTTCTGGTGAAGTACAAAGGAAATTGTCAAAACTAAGCGAAAGTCCAAGAACTTCAAAAGGCAGAGACATTTACAAACAGAAAATAATTGTCTAGGGGAAACTATATGAAAGTCTATGGTTTACAAGTTCATATTTACTTTCAAGAAAAATGCCTTTTAGCTGGAAAATAAAATATTTTCCTTAATTTTGAGATGCTTGCAAGTTGCTTGTAAGCTTTATAGATTTTCCATATGTATGGTAAAGTGATTTTCCTAAGTTTATAGTTATTTATCATAAGGAACATCAATAAAAATAAATGTTTATATCATTTAAAATGACTATATTCCTTGTGGTAAAGTTTCATTGCTTTTCTGTGTCTTTCTTGGCCCTTTCTTAATGGCATTCACTTTAAATTTAATATTATTAAATTGTTTTTTTAACTTGTAGTTCCCTTTATGCACCTTTAATTGTATTATATATTTATGCAACTACAGTGAACGCACAGCTGTCATTGCGAGTTCAGCGGAAGTGCAGTGAACTCACCTATTGTATAAACTTTATTTGCATTATCAGTTGGCAGCAGCTGCCTCCTTTTGCCTCCTGTTTGGATTTTGTTCGCCCCATTGTGCCTATGTGGCCTACTGTGCGGCATGGCGAGAGCGGGTGGTGGACAGTGGGGTGAATAACGGGCGCGAATGTCATTTGCCTGCTGCGCTTTGTTTACATGGTTATTCTGCCGCTTCGTCTGCTGCCGCCGCCGCCCCGGTCCCGTTGCATTTGTCGCTTCCGTTTGATTTGGCAGCTTTATGATACGAGTATGGGCCCCAAAGGATTTATCACGCCCCAAAAACAATGGAAGGGCTCCCTTGCTCCGCCCCTTCTTTGTCTACGCGCCTCTTTTGCGCTCGAAAACAAAACACTTAAGTCCAGAGGCGGGTGGGCAGGATGTGGCGAAGGGGAGCCTTTGGACGTAGGTTTTAATATGCAAGTGTACTTTTAAGGGGTTCTTGTAACAAATTAATATTTCTAAGTTCAAACTTTATGGTTTTATATGTAATTTCTAAACCAAATCTAAAAATCAATCACAGTTATGTTGCAAATAAAGTTATTCGTCTTTAGTGTCTCCACAAAAATAGCTTTAACTAATTATTCTTATTATTATAAATTTTTTTTGTACTTTAATGCTCACCCCTTGTAACGCCACTGTCCCCAGCAACACCAACTGTTGGCCGGGCAGAGAAGTCGCAGTCGCAGTCGCCAGCCCACTCGCTCAGTGCTCATTTCGCTTTAATTGCGTCAAATTGTTGAGTTCCCTGCCGCTCTCTATATTCGGATCCCCTTTTGCCCCCGCCCCTGTCCTTTTACTGTTGCTTTGTTTACACTCGATGGCCGCAATGTGGCGAAAAATAAACACACACACACACATACACGGAGAAAACTCTTACGCACATGGCACGAAAAGGGTAGCAGGGGAAAGTGAAAAGTGAGGGGCCAAAATCTTCGATTGCCCAAAAACAAATGGGAAGTGCAGCTGCAGGGGAGGCGGCGGAGAGGGGAAGTGCCGCGACAATGGCATCTCAGCGATTTCTCGCTTCTTATTCTGAGTTTCTCTCTAGCTAGTAATACACCCAAGAAAAAATAACAATACCATTCCTTCTTATTAATTAAAAAACATATAAATATAAATATTTATAATAAAACATAGAAAACCTGAAAATATTCTGGTTTTGATTATACGTGCCAATTAACACATATTTCTCCTTTTATTTAGGTACAGAGAAAGAAGAGTGTATTGAATATTTACCCCTTTCAGCCATAGACGTCTCACCGTCTGCTTCGCTCAGCACTGAGTCTACCCCTTCTCTGATATTTTGTTTAATTCCCCCCATATCCCAATACCCGACCCGATATACCCCTTTCAGCCCCATCTCACACATCACCCAATTCCTTGGAGTGTGCAAAGGGAGGAAGAGGCCGGGAATTATGAAAATCCCTGGATGAGCGAACCTACTCATGACTTTTATTGTTGCTGCATGGCATATATGCATTGCATAGACACTCCCCCAGGGACGAGGGGCAGATGGGGAAATGGTCTCCAGGGAGCGAAATAAACCCATCAACAACAATGAAGTGTCGCGAGCAATAAAGGAATTGCAGCTATACGGTAGCCTACACTAAAAAGAATTTCAATTATGTTTAACTTTTAGAGATCATATTAAATACATGGAGGAGAAAATTAGAAATATTAAATATGTTATACAAGACTTTGCATTCTCATATGAAGTTGTAAATTTGTTTATACGGATACTCTATCTATTGTGAGTATCTGAATAAGTAATTGACATTAAATTTAAGCTTAAAATATAAACAACAATCCTTGAAATCTTTTTTACTTTTACCCCCAAGAAACATATTGTTTTTAAACAAATTTTAGTTACGTTTTAGCACAGGTCATAAAGATTTTGAAAAGTAAAAGGAAACACGCCCTCTCAACCCAAAAATGTACATACCCCGCAATAAATGGTTATGTCAGAATTGCTTTCAAATCAGTTGTAAACTCCAAACACTCCAGTTTACTGGCCATAAAATCGGGGAACAAAACTCGAACAAATTCATTCTGGGCTGAAAGTGCACAACAAAGGCAGTACACAAATAGATAGTACCCGCACCCGACCCATATTTTCCATTTCCATTTCCATTTTGTGTTTTAGTGGGCCCTCAAACATTTGTTCGATGTTCAATCAATCATGCTCCCAATGCAACTCGTAAAAAATGTACAAAGAAAACCATAAAATAAAAAAAAATATCAAAAAAAGAGCACACACTTACGGGATGATACGGTTTTAAGAACATATATAGACCGAATTATCCACTTTGCATTCTCAGTATCGGCTACTCCAGATTTTGTCACTGCTCCGACCTATAATTATGATCATCAAAATTCCATAAATTTAATCGCCCCATAAGTTTGCTACATTTTCCATGTCACATTTGTTGTCCAGACGTGAGCTTTCCTCGATTTTCCGCACTTTTCAATCGGTCGAAACTCAAAACCATTTTGACCTTAATTGCCTTTTTAGGTTGCTACAATATGTTCCCTGTTGACTGTATCGGTTAATAACAATCTCTTTAAATGAAAACATGGCTAAGATACATAAAAGGACACAGAGATTTTTCTAGAATATTAATCTGCACATTCCTAAATAATTCTCTACAGAAAATGTGCTATGTGATCATTTCAGAAATAGTTAAAATTTCTTTGGACGAATAACTATTGATATATGCTTTATCTATAAGTCCTGAAATTTTCTAATCATTTTCCTACAAATATAGATCGCATTTCCACAGCCTGTCATCGATCGCAATGGCATCTGTTGATCCATTATTCCCTTCCAACATTTTCCGAGCTGTTTCCAACTCTTTTTTACGATTTCGTATGTTTTGTCGTTGATTTTATGGGCATTTAATGTGCGCCACTATTCCCGGGGAAGGGGAAACCGAAATGAGTGTTTTTTTTGGGGGAGTTGTCATCTGATGGTCTGATTTGGATTCAGAGTTGGACTCGGGCATTGACATTGAACACCTTTCGGTGTTCTCAGGCTTTGTTTGCTTACAGAGAGTCGAGTGAGCAGTCAAATCAATCGCCTCAGTTGTTGTTGCCTTTGCCGCTGTCATTGCTGTGTAAACAAGTGACATCTGGTCATCCCCCGGCCCCACGGATATCGCAGCCCCCCGCCCCCTTTTTAGCCGAGGCCGCGGATGAGTGCACGCCTCTGTTTGCCTTTGGATATGCAATGCCAACACTTGCAGATGCATCTATATTCGTATCTTATATCCAAACAGCGCCGATCAAAACAATAGAAGAGCTTGATATCTGTAATTGTAAACGTTCTCAAACCCCCTTAAGAGTTACTACTCTACCACTATCATTCATGAGGTTTACAAAACATTTTCCTTACTATTCTTTCAAAGTAGAGGTTCTAGTGTCTTGACTGCAGCTGTGCGTCTATGCGTTTGGGCATCAATGGGCGATTGTGCGGCCCAGTGAGGCAACAGGCAACAGGCCACAGGCACCAGGCACCAGGCACCACTCACCAGCAGCCGCCAGCAGCATTCTGGCCAGGCACTTGGCCTTATCTAGCAGATACAATCTGCGGCATTCCGCGCAAGAAAATTAAGCAACTACGGGGGCGGGGGCAACAACAATGCGGCGCATCAGAAATATTTAATTAAATGCTTAATTACGACTGCCATGCCATAAATTCATCAAATGCAATTTAAGCCCGCGCACACGAACAGATGCAGATGCCTTTGTATCTCCTTCGGTTCTCCTCCGACGGTTCTCCATTCACTAAAAAGTTCAACTGCAACTGCGGCCTGCAATTGGAGTTGGGCCATCATTTTGCCCCTCGTTTTTCTCTCTTAACTGGCATAAATCCCAGCCGCCTTTTTAGTAGAGCCTGTCCTGGCGGCGTTTTTAGATCATTAATCCGCACACAGCACAGCGGCTTTTGGACTCGCCGTCCGTCCTAAAAGATCCTCAAACATAGGCAGACGGACGCCTTCTATGGCAACCTATCTAGATCTCCGCTTTCGATAGGTCGAAGGTGAAACAGAAGCTCGGAATGATGGCTACATATATAGTTTTTGTTTCTGGAAAATGCCCCACTTGCCTCTGGGGCTTTTGTGGAATCAGGAGCCACCATTTTGAGATTGTGCAACCCATTCAATTACGTCTCAATTGATGGCAAATGCATCTCATCATCTGCTTATCCGATCAGCTCCAATTAGCCATGATATATCGGTGGCACAGACCCCCCGCTCGAAAACTGTGGAGCTTCTCTGATTTGGCAATCCCATTCGATGCCCGGGAAATCCATCACAGCTCCCGCTGATCTCATTGAACCGATCGCTGGGAAATCAGGGGTCAGGTCACAGCAGCTCCATTGCCCCCTCGCTGGGGGGGCGTATACGGAGCTGAGGGGGAAATTGACGACAAATTGCAGGGAATTCGAGCGGTTGGAAAATGAAAACGAAACGCGAGCAATTACTTTCAATTGAAAATGTCAAACATTGTCTTGGGCAGCGGGCCCAAACACTGAGCGAAAAAGAAAGTTAACAAGTAACACAAGGTGGAAAAAAATTTATAAATAATCTTAATACTTCTTTTAATAAAGAAAAATCGGTTGGAAGAAAGAATTAGTTCTTGCTGCCTTTTAATAATGCAACATTTTACAATTCCCAACTGGTTTGCATAAATAATTGGGGTTTTAAACAGCTTCATTCAAATTGGTTAATATATGAGGGATAAATAAATTAAATCTACATTCTCCAAGTAAATCACAAATAATTATAAAGTTGAATTTTGTTCAAAAGTTCAATAGCTTTGTGCTGTCTATTATAAAAACACAAAGATAAAGTAAACTAAATATTTAAAAATTTATATTGAAAAAACAATATTTTTCCAGAGGAAAACTCAGAATTTTCTGCCAGTGCTTGCCAGCTGATATCCGCGGAAACAGAGATACAAATACACCGCCGAATATTTGTATACAGTTCTATATCTAAATTCGAGCACTTGAGGGCCGTACGCAAGCACCTTGGGCGGAAATGCGATAACCCTGAGCGGGGGCGGAAAGCGGAAGAACGGAAAATGGGAGCGCACATGTTGGGCGCCTCGGGTGCTTTTGCTAAGAAAGTACGGGGAGGGGCGGGAAAGCGAAAAAGCACTTACCGGATAACATGGGCGCCAAGGCGATGCCGCTGCTGTCCGTCTGTGGATGCTGCTGTGAATGGTGATGTTGTCCGGTAAAGGATCCGTTGTTGTGCGAATCCTGTTGCTGCTGCTGCTGTTGTTGTTGGTCCTGCTTAAGGGCCGCCGATTTTCCAGGCACACAGCCCGAAATGGGCTTCTTTGATTTCCACAATTTCATTTTCAGTTTTTATGAAATTTCTTTTCTTTTTGCTGTATCCAAAAAGGATCTCTTTGGGTTTCTTTTCTTAACGGTCACTCATGGCAAATTGTTGCTTAGCCGGTGACATTTTCACACAAAAAAAAAAAAGTATAGAAGAACGAACAAAATAAAAATAAAACAAAATCACAGTTCGAAATTGAATTCGGTTCCCGATCGGAATTCGGAGACTACCGACGTCGGCGGCGACTGCGATGCGACTGAACTGCGTCCGCAGAACACGGCCCGAAATTGCACAATGAGCGATCATGCTGCCAGTTTGCTCTGGCTCTCTCTCTCTCTCTATGTTGGAACAACTTTCCCTCTCCCCACCAAGCGCCAACAGAGCGCACGCTCTGTTCTCTAAGAATTTCTGGGCGCCGCACAGTGAACTGCACAAGGAGGAACACTCCATTCGTACTTAATCCAACTTTTAAATAAATCCTTTGATGCGGTATACCTACATTTATGAACAAAAACATTAGGCTCTAGATCACGTGAATAGGTTTAAATGCATCTGATTTAATATCCCAATAAAAAAGTTAGTAAAAATTTGCAACTGACTGCCACTTTTTATAATTAAATAATTATTATTATAGTCTTTATATTTAAAGGAACATTTCGAATGCGACCCACTGTGTATGGCTCTCTTTGCCATGGTGCGTGGATGACTGCTGCTGACTCACACACTCGCGTGCGGAGAGAGTGCGGCATAAGTGGAGCACATTTTGGGGAGTTTATCGGCTGGAGACAACAGAGAGAAAGAGAGCGAAATAAAGAGAGAGCGGCTTGCATGAGAGTGGCCCATTGAACGGCGGGGGAGTGAGCACTCAAATCAGTGGCCGCCACTCATCACCGTTATGATTATGAGCCTGCTGATGAGCTGCAGGCATGACAATCAGCTGCTGTTGCTGTTAACTGCTTAGGCTAACGGTAACCGTAGGTTAGGTTCTGGGTTTGGCCTCTGAACCCAAACGCGAAAAGCGCCAAATGCTCGCGACGGGTGTCGCGAAATTTGCTAATTAGTCACGAAAAGCGAACAGCGACAGCGGCTGCTCGAAATGGTCAACGGAAACAGGACAAACGGACGGACGGCAGCACGCAAGTACCAAGCGGAACATCTGCTAATAACCAGACAACAGCTGGTAACAGCCGCAGTTATAGCTGCAACAGCAACAGCTCCAAAATGAATCTTTATTTAATTTACAAAAACATTTTGAGCCATTTGAGGCCACATTTTATAAAAAACTAGAACGTATGTAAACACAGTCGAATGGGATTAAAGATTAAATAAATTCCGTATATATACATACCAAGATTGGCGTTTGTTTACATTTCTTTCGATATGCGGCCCAAATCCATCCGTCTTTCCATCCAGTTTTTGAAACAGTAAATATTCTGGCGAATACTGGGAACAGATGCAGCCATAATTTGACCCGAGGGCATTGACATGAATTAAATTTTACACCAATGAATTCCTTTATACGATTTACGGGTCCTTTGAATCCTCCTTAATGGCAAGTACAAATGTGTGGCCACCTTTTGGGTTAAAGCTGCGGATTTACGGGTGACTCGCACTAAGTCCCTCCAGGCAAAGAGTCCCTCTATAAAGATATACACATGTATATATTTAGATTTTATTTATATGCGGATCCCTCTTCCGTGTTAAATGCTTTCTTCCTACTTTTCGGTGAAAAGAGGGGGGCTTAATGTCTTTAATGACCTCGACTAATGATCGAAGCTGATTGATTCGGCGGAATCGTCGAAGGCACTCTCCAAGTTTGTTGTCTGCCCTATTTTTAGATTCCGCCTTCCCCATCGTCTCCCCCCAAAAATAATTTAATTCCCAGCCCCAAGGTGTCACTCTGGCAGACAGAGAAAGAGAAAGGCAAAATAGGGGAAACTACACAAAATGCGGTGGAAAATATCTGTAGAGAGCATTACGATAAGAAGTTACATTTCTGTAGCATACGTTCAGGCTGATTAGTGCAAGTAGAAGTATTTCAAACGAATAAAGGTAATATTTAATAATAGCTTAAGTTTGGTTTGGTTTTCTTTAATTAAAAGAGCCTATATTTTTCTATGCTTCACATCTCTCAATTTCCATTAACTGTTATTTGAGATTATAGAAACTCTCATGAGAACAGTTAGTGGGAATGAGAATATTAATTGTCGGAGATTATAGAGATCTCTGTAACTCTGTTTAAGAACAGTTAGTAGGAATGGAACTGGGAATAGAAGTGTTACTTATCGGAGATTATAGGGATCTCTGAAACTCTCTTTAAGAACAGTTAGCGGGAATGGAACTGGGAATGGGAATATTACTTGTCGAAGATTATAGGGATCTCTGTAACTCTGTTAAAATTAATGGGAATGGATTATAGCGATCTCTTCCACTGTACCAGTCTACGCTTTGCCTCTCTCCATTCCACTAACTGTTTTTAAGCAGAGTTACAGAGATCTCTCTCTTCCTTTATCTCTTTTACAGAATTTTACAGCTAGTCGCCGGGAATTAAGCTCTTGTATTAAGCTCTAGGATTACCATGTGAATGGAACATCCATGCCATGCGATCCATGTTTATGAAACGTGAAATGTTCTCGTCCGGACTTTGTGCCCTGTTTTTGTGTGTTCTCTTATGCCGGAGCATATCCCCAGCTCGGGGCAAACTATCCGCCGAAGAGGTGCCGGGAAACTCCAGTGGAGTGCAGGTGCTGCCCAGCTCCTGCCGCAATGGGTTAAATGGCAGCAGCAGCAGCTCCGGGCCGGAGATCCTCCTGCCCTTCGTCGACCTGGTGATGCGCCACGAGATGCCAATCTTCGTGCTGCGCGAGCCGGAGGAGGACCTGCTGCTCCTGCTCCACGGACCGGAGATCCATCGGCTCCACGTGGCCACCGGAGAGCGGCGTCTGGTGCCCCTGGGCGGGCTGGCGGGACGGGTGAGGAACCGGCCAGCGCTAGGCGCTGAGATTGTACCCTGGCGGCAGTTCTTTCTGCTGGCCATCGTCCTGGAGGACTCCCTGGAGGTATACCAACTGCCCAGGGATCTGCTCCTCTCCGAAGATCCCGCCAGCCAACTGGACTTTGAGCCCCTGCAGGAGTTCTCGCTGCCAGGGGGCTTCCTCCAGCTGCATCTCCTCAAGCCCAGTGCGGAGCAGGTGCTCCTGCTGGTGGCCTCCAATCATACAAGATCGCAGAGCAAGTGCAGGTGCGGTTACCTATCGTTAAATGCATCACAATTATTATTATTATTATTCTTATTATTATTACCCAACAGAACCTTCGAGTGGCTGGACACTTACTTCAATCCCCTCGAGGAGATCACCCTGCCGGCCATCCGTGTCCTCCTGGTGGTGGGTCGCCAGCCGCTGTATCTCATCTTTGGCCGCTCTCTGCGAGGATCTCAGTCTAGGGTGGGTCAACTAACATATACTTCCTTTAAGGTTCATCATTTATCTTCCTTTAATCTTCTCCAGCTGGTACTAACCTCTTACGAGCTGGACAGGATCACGCAGCGCCTGCAGCATCGCCAGGCCTTGACTGTCCAGGCCCAGCATGTGCACGCCTTCAGGTTCCGCAACCGGAACCGTCTCATCGCCTGCAGTTCATCCGCCGCCGATCCTTGTCTCTTCTTCCGCATGATCGATGGTCAGTTTGTGGTCAATCGCAAGCACGCCCGTCGCGACCTGAACTTCCGCCGGATGACGACCACCAAGGGGGGTCGGCTGCTGGTCGGAGCTCGAGCCAACGGCGAGGTGATTGTCTTCGGCTCGTCCCGCCTGGATTGCTATTCGGGATACGCGATGAGCGACGAGCTAGAGACCAGTGGACTACTCAGTCATAGGAACGCCAAGAACGAGAGTTTCCTGCTGTTGGCCTACCACCGATTCCCGAGCGCCGTGCTCCGAACTGTCCAGCTGGGAGGCTTGGAGCTGGAGGAGTCCAGCAATCAAGTGGGCGCCACACCGGATGAAGGTGAGATATATATATATATAACTGAACGATTATGACTCTCCCTTCGTCTTACCAGATCTCACTGTGGTCCAGCTGCATCGCCATGAGTTCGAGGAGTCCATCAATGGTCTGCGTGGCCTGCTCCTGCGCCGTCGAACCCCTCTAGAGGCCCTGCGCCACCTGGTCAACGTCCTGCAGCAGGGATCTGGTATTCAGCTGAAACAGGACCTTCATCTCCGCGAAGGGGGACACATTGGGCGGCTGCAGCTAGAGGGCCAACACCTGCGCACTCCCACGCAGCTGAAGCAGCGTCTGGAGGAGCTGCGCCAGAGAATCAGCAGAAGGGAGCCAAGGAGAATCACTCGCTCCTTTGGGGCGGTCACCGACAATGAAGTCGTGGAAACCCTCAAAGTCAAGCGACTCCGGGTGGGAAATCTTGTATACAGGGGAGTCCTCATGCCAGGTATAGTCTCCATATCCAATGGTACTTCCACCTCTTGATCCAACTATTCCATGCCATACTAGGACACATCCTGGACGCATCCTCGAGTCCCACACCTCTGCTGACCATCAGAGAAGGTCGCCTGCTGACCAAGACACTGCGCACGGAGCAGTTGATGACCCCGCGGGATTACCAGAACTCCACTGACTCGCAGACACCTCAGCCGGAGCAGGAGGAGCGTCCCGATAGCAGCGAGTGCGTGGTGCGTCGCCTCCAAGTGGAGCTCATCAATGGGGTGTCGTGGAAGGACTTCCTCGACTCGCTGTTTATGCGCAGCCGCGACTCCCGGCTCGAGGGTCGCCTCGTCCTGCAGTCGAGGACGCGGGTGAGCGCCCTGCAGACGACCCTGCTCAATGGACTGGTGGTGGACCAGCTGTTCAACCTGCGGCGCGCCCAGGAGATCAGCTCGAACATCTTCATGTCCGCCTTCTTTGCGACGCGCCTCGAGGCCCAGAGTGTAAACGGGATGGACTTTGCCCAGGACATAGTCTTTCGCGGCGCAGGCAATGACACCTGGGTGAAAAGTAATCCTGGACTTCCCTAGACCCGCCACCACAGATAGGTCTAATCAAACCTCTTCCTCGTTGCAGCTCCTGTTCGCATCAATCAGATGAGTGTCTCCGGTGACCTGCAGGTGGCCAATCGAACCAAGAGGCAGCTGGATGCCGCGGGAGAGCGGCGTCTGCAGCAGTACTACACGGGCAGGATCACCATCCGGGGCTCCCTGACGGTCAGGAGTGTGCAGAGGGACACGGCGAACTCCCTGCTGATGCTGGGAAACCAGTCGCTGGCCCGGAGCGACCTCCACTCCCGCTACTTGCTGAACGAAGCTCCACAGGTGGGTCTCCTTGCTGCTCCTAGGACTCACTTATCCCCTGCTCCTAGGACTCACTTATCCCCTTGCTTCATTCCCGCAGAATATCTCCAACTTGACCTTTGGATACGCCAAGGTGAGCACGCCTTCACTTAACACCAGTTTCCTTGGAGGACATCCTGTGCGCGATCATCTGCTCAGTGGAGGCCAACTGAATACCCAGAACTCAAACCGAACTCTGCACATCATCTTCATGAACGCCAGTATCCAGGGCGATATCCTGTGCCGGGACTACAGCTCGCGGCTGGCGGAACTCTCCAGGGAGGCAGTGCGTCACGGCCAGGAGACCAACATTACGGGACACAAGCGCTTCCAGGCGCCCTTCACCGCGCAAACCCTCAAGAGCCAGCAATTGAACGGAATGCCAGTGAGTGAACTAGTCCTGAGTGCAAAGCCCGTCCAGAATTTCACGGGAACCAAGCGCTTTGCCCGCTTGGTGGTGGCGGATGAGCTGAAAGTGCAGGATCACCTGAAGGTGAATCGCCTGAATGGATTGCCCATAGATCAGCTCCTGGGCCACGATCTCAGCCTGCAGCGTTTGGAGCTGACGGACACACCGCACCTGAAGATGCTGCACTTCCGTCGCCTCAATGGCCTGCCCTTCGATGAGCTGCTGGCCAAGATCTCCGAGGGCGACCAGGACGCCCTGCTCCTGCTGCGCAAGCAGCTGCTCATCGAGGGCAACGTGCGCTTCGAGAAGCCTCTCCGGCTGCAGAGCATCAATGGCGTCCAGTGGGACGAGTACCTAGGGCGGCTGGTCAGGCCCGATGCCAATGCGGAATTGGGGGGCAGGAAGAGCTTCCACGCCGGAGTCCAGCTAAGCGATGCCCTGCACACGCCTCACATCAACAACCTCGACCTGAGCTCCCTGCTGGACAACACCCTGCTCCGGATGACGCCCCAGGAGATAGGAGGCGCCTACAGCTTCGGCCGGATGGTGGCCTCCAACGTGGACGTACCCCGGGTGAATGGGGTGCCCAGGGCCGAGTTCATTGACACGCGGAAGGATGTAGAGCTAAGGGGAGATCTCTACCTGAAGCAGCTGGTCATCAACGGCAGCCTGAAGTGCCCATCGGTGGTCGGTGATCCAGGACTTGGGCTGGACAATCTGGCGCAGCGGGTGGAGTTAGTGAAGCAGCTTCCCTGGCGGAACCTGCACGTCACCGGCGATGCCCTGTGGACTGCCGAGGAGCAGTCCCAGTCCCCGCTGGACTACCTGCGCCAGCACGCTGTTCGGAGGGAGGGCAACCAGAGCATCACAGGACACGTGCTCCTGCGAACACCTCACCTGAAGAAGCTCCACAGCAAGCAGTCCCTGCCCTCCAGCCTCAATCTCACGGACGTGGCCGAGGACGCCCTGCTCCGCTGGACAGGCACCAACGAAAGTCAGGTGATCTCGGCCAGCCACGAGCTGCTCGGACCCGTGACAGCCGGCACAGTGCATCTGGCGAAGGATGCGCACTTCGGCCAGCTGAATGGGATCGACATAGAGCGACTGAATGCCTCCCTCTACCGTCTGTCCAGTGGCCAAGCCATTGCGGCCGCTCTGCACTTCCTCCAGCCGCCGACGATTGGGAAACTCCAGCTGGAGAAGCCAGAGGTGAACGGAGCCCCGCTCGGGGACATATTCCAGCAGGGCAAGGGTCAGTCCTGGCCCAGAGTGAGATTCAGGCAACTGCACGTCGAGCGGGCTCTCGACCTGGGCTCCGTGAACGAGATGAGCCTGGAGTACTTCCTCCACCACCGAGTTCCCCTCAAGGGAGCCGCCCTCGAGGTGTTCGGCTCCCTGAGCTTCGAGCAGCTGCAGCTGGGCCAAGCCCTGTTGCGGACCATCAACGGCATACCGCTGGACAACCTGGTCCTGAAGCACAGTCGCCAGGTGCAGACCATCTCGGGTGCCAAGACCTTCCACGGCGGCGTACAGTTCACAGGACCCGGCCACGTGATGAACCTGAATGGTCGGGATCTCAGCGAGAGCTACAGGGGCAGCATCTTCCGGGACAGGGACTATAACATCGATAGCCTGGTGCTGGACAGGGCTCGCTTTCCCGGAGGTCTCGTCCAGGCAGGAAGCCAGCCCCAAGCTCCCCCTCCTAGTCCTGGTCAGATGCGAACGATGGAAGGCGAAGCGAATCCTCTGGAGCAGTTGCAGGAACTCCTGGCAGTGGGCAACCAGAGCTCCACCCATCGCAGGCTGCTCTACCTGGATCACGACGCCGAGTCTCTGGAATCCGAGTGGGTGAAGCCACCGCTCAGGGGTCCAGCTGACTTCCAGGTGAGCCTGCCCCTGGGTCAGACGGCTCCATGCCAGCGTCGCGAGTTGCAGGCCAAGCTCCTGCTCTCCCAGCGACGGGTACTCCTGGCCAACGCCAGTGCCTCCAGCCAGCTGACGTGGACTAGCTCCGGTGACATCCGGGTGAAGGTACAGAACCACTGCCATCGTCCGGCCAGGAGACTGCGCAGCAGGATCAGGATCAGTTGCCGCAACGAGTCCCACACGCTCGGCATGCGTCAGCCGGTGGAGGCGATGCATCTACTGGATGGGGGCCAGCTGGTGCTGCTCCTGCTGGGCACCGAGGAGGAAGTCCGAGTCCTGCGCCTCAACAGGACCAACTGCAGTCTCACGGACTGGCAGTCAGTGTCCCCGGCCGATGGTCGCCTGATGAAGGTCATCCAAATGGACGGCGAGGACCTCCTGCTCACGAGTGGCTTGAGCAGCCACCGTCCCGTGTTGGCCATCCATGCGCGGGATCCCCTGGACCAGCGCTTCAAGCTGCTCCAGCTGATCCAGGGCTCCTACGACCTGGCCGAACTGCAGGAGGACCAGCTGCTGGTCACCTGTCCGGGCTGCCGGCACATAGCCATCTTCAGTCGGCCCGGGAGAGGAGCTCCCTTCGAGCCCCGCCAGCAGCTGAGTTTCGAGAAGCGCATCCAGCAGCTGGCCCCGTTCCGGGTGGGAGAGGAGCAGTACCTCCTGGTGGTCACGCAGCCAGACTCGGAGCACTTCTACCTATTCAAGAACGGCCACGTTGGGGGCTGGCAGCAACGCAGCTTCGGCTACAAGAAGCCGCACCAGTGGGCCTTTCCCCTCATCCAGTCCGGCCAGAGATTGGAGTCTGGAGAGACGCCGCTCCTGCTGCTCTGCGGCGGGCAGGGGGAGTGCAGCCTGGTGAAGGCCCTGCTGGGGT
Organism: Drosophila pectinifera; assembly: GCA_008042775.1. Lineage (NCBI taxonomy): Eukaryota > Metazoa > Arthropoda > Insecta > Diptera > Drosophilidae > Drosophila > Drosophila pectinifera. The sequence continues at coordinate 43,085 of VNKC01005077.1, forward strand.
AAGGATCGGAGGATCGGTGACCCCCTGTGTCTCTTTGTAAACTTTGTACATTATTATTATTGTATTTAGTGTATATATCTATCTATCTATCTATTATGCTATGTTCTATGTTATATAAATGAATTGTTGATCACGGAATGCTTCTTAGGGATTATTTATATTTAAAAGTAACTTTAGGACCAGAACTCGAAGGCAGGATTGTCGGGGCATCCCTCTCTGGCGACCGGATCGAGATTATCACATTCCTCGGCTGTCATATAGGTTATATATGCTGACTTAGGACCCCTCTTACATGGCTAGCTCCCCCAAAACCCCGGAAACCCCAAAAATGGAATGTTCCGATTCGCCATTAAAATCTTAATAATTTAAAATTTTAATATGGAAAGAACAAATCAATAAAATTGTAAAAAAATTGGTCAAAAAGATATTTTAAACTGGATATGCAGACTTAAAAATTTCTTAAATAGTAACACAGCACTGCTTTCCGAATTTAAGGCTGTTTTGGCTGAGTTATGAATATTTTTAACAATAACTTGCCATAAAAATTAGAGTCTCTGAATATCTTCGATATGTGAAATTCGTAGAAAAACTTCGCTGGAATAGGTTTCAGATACCAGGCGAACAGAAATACGTAGTACGCGACTGCTGTTTCAGGTGCCCAAGAAAGTATGCTACAAAATACAAGCCAACTTAAAACCGGCGGCCGTCTCTGCCAGCCAGAGGCCTTCTTAACTGCATATTTTGGCCAAAAATGGATTGACAGCCAAATGCCGTATATGGTCCGATTCGCCGTTAAAAGCTTAATTATCTAAAATTAAAATATGCGAATTTATTGATTTGTCCATAAAAATAGGATATAAAAACACAGATTTAAGGTCCTAAAAATGCGTAAACCTGAGGTATTTTAGCCAAAAATGGATTGACAGCCAAATGCCATATACTGTTCGATTCGCCGTTAAAATCTTAATTAGTTAGAATTAAAATAATTTAAATATGAACCAAAAATTTTTTTGCCAATTTTTGAAAAAATGATAAGGGGTTACATCATTAAAATTGTCAAAAATTGGAGAAAAATTTATTTATTCTGATCTATAAACTCAATATGCAGATTAATTAACCAAATAAAATCTAACAAAGAAACGCTTTCCGATTTGAAATTAAGGCTGTTTTGGCCAAGTTATGGTTATTTTTATTTTTTTTAGGACCCAAAAATCCTCATTTGATGTCTTCTGAAGAGCATGATATGGACAAAAATGGAATGACAGCCAAATGCCGTATACTGTTCGATTCTTCGCTAAAATCTTAATTATTTAATAATAAAATATTTCCTTAAAAATGATTTGACCAAAAATTAGGATATAAAAATGCCGATTTAAGGACCCAAAAATCCGATTTTGATGTTTTCTGAAGACCATAATTTAGCCAAAAATGGAATGACAGCCAAATGCCGTATACTGTTCGATTCGCCGGTAAAATCTTAATTATTTAATAATAAAATATTTCCTTAAAAATGATTTGACCAAACATAAGGATATAAAAATGCCGATTTATGGACCCAAAAATCCGCATTTGATGTCTTCTGAAGAGCATAATTTGGCCAAAAATGGATTGACAGCCAAACGCTGTATACAGATAGATTCGCCATTAAAATCTTAATTATCTACAATTAAAATATGGAAAAATCCAAGAAAAAAAATTTTGGCCAATTTTTGAAAAAATGATAAGGGGTTACATCATTAAAATTGTCAAAAATTGGCAAAAAATTTATTTATTCTGATCTCTAAACTCAATATGCAGATTAATTAACCTAATAAAAGCTAACATAGAAAGACCTTCCGAACTGAATTTAGGGCTGTTTTGGCTGAGTTATGAATATTTTTAGCCCTGAGTTGTCCTAAAAATTAATTTCCGAAATGAAATTAAGGCTTTTTTGGACCACTTTTTAAACTTTGTGCATTATTATTATTGTATTTAATGTATGTATCTATCTATTATGCTATGTTCTATGTTATATAAATGAATCGTTGATCAAGGAATGCTTCTTAGGGAATATTTACATTAAAAGTAACTTTAAGCATCTTGGACCAGAGCTCGAAGGCAGGATTGTCGGGGCATCCTTCTCTGGCGACCGGATCGAGATTATCACATTCCTTGGCTGTTTATAGGGCATATATGCTGACCTAGGACCCCTCTTACATGGCTAGTTCCCCCCAAAACCCCGGAAACCCCATTTAGGTGGCAAAGCTCTTCCTGCTGACGGTGAGAACGTAGCCGGTGAAGACCAGGAAGCCCAGGATGCCCCAGATGGAGCTGTTCCGATTGCCCCCGTCCCCAATCTGCGCCAGAATCCACTCCACATGGCTGGCCACATCCTCGAACCCCCCATCGATGCTCCTCAGTCCCAGCAGTCGGTCCTGCTCCGTCAGCGTGGCGCCCACGTCCATGTACAAGTGCTGGCCGGGCAGCGAGCCAGAGACCTCCGCCTGGACACAGATCCTGGGGGACTGACTCTGCGTCTGGTGGTGACACGACGTGTGAGTGGCATTTAAGGTAACCAGGTCGTGCAGCTCCCGGATCTCGGCATCGTAGCCCCAGGTGCTGATCTGCAGGAGAGTGCTGGACTCCGCGTCGAGGACGGATGTCTCGCCGGGCGAGGGCAGGCCCACAGGCTGGATGAGCGGATGGTCCAGGGGAATGTCCTTGTCCAGCATCAGAATGGCCAGGGCCAGATCCTTGGGCGGCTGGTGGATGTGGGTCACGCCGAAGGCCAGTCCCTGGTCGTGAGGAGCGAATCTCTGAGGATTTCCCAGCATCACGCGCAGCTCCGAGGGATGATAGTAGCCCTTCTTGACTTCGCTATAAGGAAAAGTAAAATATAAAAAAAAATATAACATCTTCTTGGTCCTGACCAACTACTTGGGAATTACAAGACGTCAAACTAACCTGAAGATGCAGCTGCTGACGGTTAGCACCACAGAGGGCGCCACCAGGGCGCCCGAGCAGATGTGTCCCTTGCCAAAGTAGTCCCGCTCCGGAGCCAGCAGGCGGATGGAGGCATGGTGGGGGGCCCTCATCTTGGCCTGGCCTCGGCTCTCGCCGGTGGCCGCTGCAATGGCCTCCATTTCGGCCGGGCCCAGTCGCTTGGCCGTCAAGTCGCGATGTGTATAAGCTAAGGTAGGTGCAAGATACATAAATATAGTATTGATATATATATATTATATATGTTCTTATAGAAAAAGTATTAAGCCTAGTTAATATCAGCTTGAGCTTCAAATTTTAAACTTAAATGTAAAAAAAAAACCAAAAAATTAGCTACTGAAGGTGCGAAATACATAAATATAGTATTGATATATATATATATATATTAAATATTAAATATATATATATATTTAATATTTAATATATGTATATATATTTAATATTTAATATATATATATATATTTAATATGTTCTTCTAG
>VNKC01005079.1:0-10904 GCA_008042775.1 Drosophila pectinifera
TTTTTGATTTACTTAAATTAAACATTTCTTTATTCAAAGGCACTTTTTTTTTGGTATTTTTTATAACGCTCTTAAAACTATTTAAACTTTAGATGAAAATGAACCTATTTCGTGACACAAAAGTCTTGGCACAGTTTCACTACTAATTCTAATTTATTTAAACTTAAGCTCAGTCTGGTCATACTATTTAATGAAATTCATAACGGAACTTCTCCTTAACCACATGACGCCGAAAATTTTGCAACAAAGTTAGATTTTTTCCAAGTATTTAAGTAATTATCCGGAATTCTTACAAAATGGACCATATGCGCAAAGAATCTAATGTAGCTCAACGCAAAATTGTCCTTCACCTGCACAGTGAAGGCAAATCTTATGGAGAAATAGCTAAAATTATGGAGCTAAGCAGATTTTCAATCAGAAGCATCGTGCAGCGCTATAAAGGAGCAGCAAGTTTGGAAAATGCACCCAGATCAGGACGCCCAAGGGCTTTAAGTGACCGAGAACGCAAGCAGGTGGTCCGAAAAATTAAGGTGAACCCAAAAATATCTTCTTCCCAGATTGCCGCTGATGTCAAGACTGAGTTTGGGAAGGAAATTCATCCCATGACAGTAAGAAGGGCCCTGCACGAATCAGACTATCATTGTCGTTCTGCTCGACGAAAGCCATTGATCTCGGAGGTCAATCAAAAAAAGCGTTTAGCCTATGCTAAAGAGTACTTGACCAAGCCAATTGGATTTTGGGATCAGGTGCTCTTCTCGGATGAAAGTAAATTCAATATTTTTCGATCCGATGGCCGTCAGCAAGTGTGGAGAAAGCCTAACACAGAGTTAGATAAAAAGAACTTATCGCCCACAGTAAAACACGGCAGTGGAGGAGTCATGGTGTGGGGATGCATGTCTTCGGCGGGTGTTGGGGAACTTGCATTCATCGAAGGAATCATGGACAAGGTGTATTATCTGAACATTTTGAAGGAAAACCTAAGAAAAAGTGCAATAAAGTTGAATATGCCGGGTTCGTTCACATTTATGCAAGATAATGATTCTAAGCATTCTGCCAATGATGTGCGTTTATGGCTCATCTACAATACCGCAGCTTAATCCGATTGAGCACCTGTGGGATGAATTGGATCAACGAATTAAAAAACATGAAATTTCATCAAAAATTACCTAAAGAAGGCCTTATTAGAGGAATGGGTAAATATTCACGAAGATACTACCAAAAAGTTGGTTCATTCCATGCCGAGACGTCTTGAAGATGTTATAAAGCAGAAGGAATTACCAACCAAGTACTAATTTTGGTGTTAAATTAAAAAAAAAATGTTTTAAGTGAAGTGTGCCAAGACTTTTGTGTCACGAAATAGGTTCCTTTTTTGTTTAAGTTTAAATAGTTCTAAGAGCGTTATAAAAAATACCAAAAAAAAAAATGCCTTTGAATAAAGAAATGTTTAATTTAAGTAAATAAAAAAAATTTCATCATAAAATTGTTTCATACGCCTGGGAACAACATTTAAAGTTGAAATTTGCCACTGTGCCAACACTTTAGTGCGTCACTGTATACTACGTGCAGAGCTTGCACGAGCTTTTACCCCGCTCAGCTCAGAGCAACGATGGAAATAGATAATTTCGAGATTAATCTCAAATTCAAATCTATAGTTTAAGTATTTGTTAGATAAAAAGACATTGTAGGTCGCTTTGTGTACCTAATGCTATTCATGGTGTTTAATCAATTTTATTTTATGTACCAAATAGGGCTCTCTAAATGGAAGACTATGTAGAGCTAAATGAAACGAATACTTATACCCTATTGCGAATAATCGCAATGTAGAGAGCTGAGCTTAAAGTTTGTCATACAAATGATCACAGCCTGCCCAGAAATATCGAAGAGATAAAATATTAATTTGTAAATTCAAGTCTACATATTATATGTGCCTCAGAAACATGGCTTGGCATTAATGTTTGTGATGTGTTAATTTCGTGTGATGCCTGTAATGTTTACCGTGCAAACCGTGTCAGTCATGATGGTGCCGTAGCAATATATTTCAGTAAATAATGAATGTCCAGGTTTATATGTAAGCATCGCGTTAGCAGCTAATTCCTTGAAATTAAAATCAGTTCTCACCAAGAAAAATTAGATGCAATTATCGCCCACCCAGTAGCATTAACTATCCCAATATTATTAATAAGTTATCAGACATTAATATGAATTATGAAAAATTTTGATTAGCGTGTGATATTAATAGTAACATACTCCGGGCAGAGTATTTAAAAAACAAAATTGAATCATTCGATATGAATCTGGCAAACTCTACTTTACCGACGTATGCATCAGCAGAACATGCAGCTATTGTTAGATGTTTTACTTGTTAGTGATGTTGAAAAAATATTTTTGTATGATCAACTCATTATGCCTTCGTTTTCAAAACATGACTTAATATACTTAAACTATAACTTTTTCTTCACTTTAATGACTTTACACTGACACTAATGACACTTTCAAAATAGTATTTAGAAAATTTAATATAATTACCATAACTAAGCCAACTTGATAAGTGCAATTGGAATAACATTAACTGTCTTCCGGTTGTAGACCAACAACTTACTTTGCTTCAGAATAATATCAGTTACCTTTACAATAATCATTAACATTTCATTAAAGAATGGTTTAATTATGAAATTAGATCTGCAATACGAATGCGAAATTACGCATATCAAAAGTGGAAAAGGTATAGAATTTCGCAGCATTATGCCCTCTTGAAATCAATGCGACTAATTGGCACCGCAAAGACAATGTTCTATAGTCGAAAATTCCAAAATTCTACATAATCTAGATAAACCTTTTTACAAATCAACTCATTTGAATATGCAAACTAAAAACAACATCGGCACAGGATGTTAATGTCAAAGAGCTAAACGAACAACTTTCAGAAAGCAATGTACCTGATATCGACGATAATAATTTGTACCTGAGATCAGTTCTTGAAATTTTTACATGAATATGAAAACAAATCCAACGTCATGCTTTTACTAATCCTTGAATAGAAAACCTTGAAGTCATGTTCACAAAATCGACGTCAATCTGTTAAATGTCCAATGTCTCGTCTTCTTTTTAGCTCTTAAACGTGGTGCACCTCTAATTAACGAATGTGTGACTAAATGCAATAGTGAGTTTGGTAATATTAGCAACTGAACCAAAAAAAAATCCAAATGCATAGTAACCTATAAAAAAAATTTAAATATTGATGACCTGCAGCCCTTGGTAATAAACAGCATTCTTATTAAATACATTGAAAATGCTAGCAACTTGGGTGTCATATTCAATAATAGACTAAGCTGTAAGCAGTTCTGCAGCAAAAACGTTTTTTAGAGGTTCTTGGCAGCCAAATGTCTTTTACCCATAAATGTTTGTATGCTATATTTAATCCCAACACTTTTTTATGATGTAGAAATATTTTCAAAATGCGAAACAGCCAGCCAGCCGAAAACAAGAAGGAGAGCTACAGTCGAGTGTTATAGACAGTTAGATAAACGATACCCATAGCACTGTGAGTGAAATTGATATGACTAATTCCCTTTTATTTAATTAAAATTGAAAATGATAAAAAACTTGATAGGTGTTGACAAATGAAGACAATAGTAGCTAAATGTTGAGCAACACCGGAAAAATACAAATGTAGCTAGAAACGCGTGAGCACACTTATTGGATAAATCTGATATACCATTTCATACACACTTGTGTGTATCACAAAAGTGATGAAGCGGCGTGTGTTCAAACCTCGCAAAACTTTTTCTTAATTTTGATTTCATATGCTTGCTTAGTTTTTCTCCCTTTTATTAAATTAATACATTTTATTTCAGTTTTATGAAAGAAAATTTGGTTTATATATGGTCGAAAAATGCATATGTATGATTATGTAAAGTTTGTTGTGGTCCAGGGGTCTAAGTGCCTTTGCACTTCGTTTTTACAAGATAGATCCAACAAATTTTCTTTAAATTTTTATTTAACTTCTTAAGTTTTTCACCTCGCAGTCAACGAATGAAAAACTTTTAAGAATAATGCTTTCCCTTTCGCTCACACTTGTTGTGTTCAACTCTATTCCAATAAAAAACCACATTTAATTTGCAAAAAATTTATTTAATACCATGTATTATTATTACTAATATTTACTATGACAGTCTCTGCTAAATATCTAATAAGGGGTATGGCCTAGAGGGTTGAGTGCCAGCTACATGTTGTTTTTGCAAGATTGGCGTGTGTTCGCATCTTGCAAAATCCAAATTATTTTTTTCACTAAATTATTTAGTTTATCTCCTTCTTATTCAAAAAGAATAATAGCAAGAATAACAACGAAATAATTTAATAAAAATAAATCTGCCTGCTACAGGATTCGAACCCGCGACCCGGTCAACTTCAAGTCCCTATCTTAAAATACCAGCATTATGGACTAAATAATATAAGTGCCATTTATTAAAATAGCAAGATTCATATTCAATCTGCGCCGATTTAATCTTTTGAACATCAATTCATATAAAATAGTTAGACTTTTGCATTAATGATGGTAACAATTCGGAAGATTTTTTCTAAACGCTGAGGTTCCTGCAAAAATAATGACTACTGATCTTGATTTAATTAAAGATATACACACTATTTTTCTTTGATAGCAGAGAGTCTCTGTTCTTGCCGCTGTGTGCATAATGTCCAGTGGCCGGTGATGCCTGCCTTTATCTTCTTCTTTCTTTCTCAGTTCTACCGTTCGTCTTCTGTCGTACTTTGCCCAGATTAGTTTCGATCTTGTAAGCTCATTTTCTACCATTTCTTGCTGGCTAGCTTTTTAAAATGGTCGTGCATTTCCAATTATACTTAGTTCAGATAAACTGGTACGATTGCTGCGTTTTTGTTATCGACTGATCCAGCTTTTGTGTTTCTTGAGCTCTCATTTTATCCGACACCCAAGCTTTTTGTACCGGTGCTAGTTCATTTAGTGCATCTTTACATTTGAAAGAAAGTCCTTTCTATTTGGTATTCTTCGGATATATCTTTTGAAAGTTCGACATTCCGAACATCTCTGGAATGATAAACCGTCAGTGTAGAGTGATACAATCAGTTTCGGTTACACATTCTCTCCTCCCTTTTCGAGTATATCGTTGTATTTGAATTCCGGGAATCGCTATTCGGTTGTCGCTATCTTATAGTTAAGTCCTTAAAGGATCTGACAACGCCTGATAAGGGAATCGTTCCAGCAATTGTTTGCTTTCATTCTTACCGCGCTTTGGTACGCTGTGCCCTGGATGACGATGACAGTAATTCTTTTCAGATTCTTTATGTTTAAGCCCTAGTTAGTACTGGCCACCATACTAGTGCTCAGTAGGTCAGTATGTGTCTTCCAACATTTATGTCACGACATAAATTATTATAGAAAAGAGACTGAGCGGTTAGTCTCATTTGTTTCCTTACGTACACAAATCTTGTCACTGCTAAATTAGAATTGGTGAGCTTGGGATATAGAAGGGCCTTAATGTTGTTTTTTATGATTTTACTCTCCCTCGGCCTACCTGTCTAGTATAGTATTGTGTATTTTGTTAAAGCCATGCCTCGTGCCTGGCTACAGAACTATGCCGAGTGCAATGGATTCATAAGGACTGCAAGATAAGCTAAAGTGCGTTAACTACTCATTTTTATTTAAGTACCCTGAGCAATGACCTTTAATTTTGCCGCTTCAGTAACCAGATGCGAGCTTTGGATTTTCTTACGATCAGCCTGGCTGCTGTGAAAGCTTTGCTTATCTTAGCAATGTATTTCACCAATAAGTCCCTTAAAGATTTGTCATCGCACCTGATCACCCGGTGCCTTCTGCCCGTGACTGAGGAGTCAAAGGAGAGTTTCCAACCAGTTGGTTCGGGTAGAAATTTATTTGTCACCATTTCTACAACCTTGGTTTTAACCTCATCCCATTTCTCGGACAGCAGGCGCCCATCGTCCATCAACCAGAACTATGGCAAGGCCATCGCTGAACTTTTTCGCCGGCATGTATGCAGGTCTCAAAATTGTTTTCTCTCATCGCCCTCACTTACATCCTGTGAGTGATTCGCTTCGCTCGAGGTTTCTGGATGTATCCGGAAGCTCCTTCTCTTAGAGCTCGTACTCCTCGACGCGCGGATCAGTTTTACCCTTTTATTCATTCTGGGTAATCTCACCAAGGCTCTACCCAGACTCTAATGGCTAGCGCCTTCTTTTGTTAGTGGGGCGGCGGCTTAGCTTTGCCTCCTTCCCCCTCACCTCTTCGTGGCTCGCCTCAGTGATGTTGACTTGTGGTTGTGGCGTTTGTATGCTTGTCTGAGCATTAAGCACGTCGAAGCTAATGGTTGCATTTACCAGAACCACATGATCACTGTTCACTAATGGATTTCTTATGATAGTTCCGCTAAACGCGTATGATCCTTGATAACGATGCATATTCAGCAAAAAAGGACAGTAAAAATAGTACGATTCCTTTTCTTGATACATGATGACAAAACTAAACATAAAAATAATGTACAATTGAATCAAATATAAAAGCAATGAATTCTCTTCGTCTTTTTTTATAATTTATTTATTTAATTTACCTGCAATTTTGAATGCCGTAACTCCTATGTTCATCAGCGATAGTAGACTGGGATAGTTACAATTCGACAATTCAGAGGATTAATAAATTTTTTTGTATTAATATAGACTTCTTCAATAAATAATTTTTGTAATGTTCACAAATTTATTTAAGACTCCAATAACTTATTTAATAAAATATTTATGCTAAGGATCTTTCGATCATAGCTGACATAGTCTTTTATTATATAAATTTCAATATTACTTTGCAATTTGAATTTCACTTATAAATTAATGGTTTACATTTATTTTCGTTAATTTCACACTTTAAATCTATATTTACATTTATCATACATTTTCTAGGAACTTAGTAAGTTCTTATAAACGGTATCTTTTAAAAAATTTTTTTTTCATCTTTAGATTATTTCCTTCTGTTGATCCAACGTTTCAAATTGTAATCAGCTCATCATATAGACTTATGTTTTTTGAAAATTTTCTACATCTTAAATCAGATTCCTATCTACCTGGCAGTTTGCAGTGAGCCTGTCACAATCTAATATATCCTCAATGTTGTTTTCTGATATACAATTCTCAACTTCTAGCGATGTAAAGCACGACCCCCTATCTGAAAGAGGAATACTTGGTATAAGCTCTGAAGTAGTCGTTTAAAGAATAGCTATAGGATATAGGATATAATTATCCTTTGATTTCGTTGTTTTTGTCTGGTAAAATTTTGCAAATTTTATAAAAGCTTATTTGACTGCTTTGACTGTTTCCATACAGCGTTTCTTGTTTCGGTGGGTCTATATTGATCTATGTGTAATAGCTGCGAGGGTACTGTTCCTTTCGGGATACAATGAAGAAAACCTTCTTGGCTTGTATCTTAGCATTAAATGCAATACAATAAAGACAGTTTTTTATGTGTTCTTGTCATTGTGGTACTTAACCAGAACGTGAGCATCCATTAATTCAGGGATTTTATGTAGAAAAGGCATTTTCCTTTCAATTCGCAAATAATAACTTGACCGGTTTTCATTCGCAAAAAATTTGCGTTTTGCGGGATCCGGATTTCTGATTTCTGTTGTTGAAAAGTAAATTGTAAGAAATTTGCGAAAGTGAAAAAGCTTTCACTCTGCCATCCAATAACTTTGATACCATTTTTAAATGGTAAAATAACCATTTAAACAATGAAATTAACAGGATTATTTATTAAAACCTTATTTTACGCTATCTCAATAATATTAATGTCCACCATTTCACTTTATAAGTATTTTGACCAGATTTTTTCGTTCGTTCAATAGAGTTAATTTCTTTTTTCTATTGTAAATATTTGATTTGATGTAGGAAAAGGTATTTACTTTTCGCTTTTTACTTTTCCATTTTTGAATAGTAAATCGCAGAAATTTGTGAAAGTGAAAATCGGGGCCCGCCTGTATATCTGGAACTCCTATATTCCATAGGTAATTTTTGATTTTCAAAATTGTCTTCCTCTGGATCATTTTCAATGTATTATCTTTGAACTTCATTAGATTGTCTTTTCCTACCTACTATACTCATGTCTGTAATACTGTTATATAAGATACAAGGGTATTATAACTTAGTAACAACCGAGATTGATGTAAACTCATCTCCAACCCTGTAAAGCATATATTTTCTTGAACAACGCAAAGAGTCGAGTCGATCTCAGACACTATTAGAGCTAGTGCTACCAAATTTTGGTAACAACATTGTAGTTCGTTGCACCCATATCAACTTAAGCAACGCCTATTTTCGCCCTGGAAATCATAAGGAAACTTTAACTAAAACTAATTAAAGTAGTGAAAAAACATGGAAAAAATATTTTGGATTTTTCGTGATTTGAACACACGCCGGTCTTCCAAAAACAACACGATCCTGGTACTCTGACTTCTAGGTCATAACCTTCTTACGTAATGGCCGCAGATTTTCCCAATATATAGCTTGAACATTTTTGTTAATTTTTGGGGTTCAAAGGAATTTTAACTTGGGGCCAACCTATAATGTATGTAACAAGCTCAAGCTTTTGGTACCGGGTATCTCACTGTCGAGCTTACTCGATTCTCGTTTTATTTTTTTAGTTTCTTACAACCAATTTCTTAGCATACTTTTATTAATTATTTTTAATATCCGGTACCACAGGTTCACATAATACTCTTTACTTAACATTAATTTAATCATTGTACATATCCATGTATTTTGAAGTAGCTTTTGTTTAGTCTAACGAAACTTCTGTTTTTGACTTCATTGAATTATATTTGACTTGGTATATTTACCCGAATCTAGAAATGATTCTATTACCGTAGGTTTACTATAAGTATGAGATAAAAATATTATCTTCAAGAAACTTACAAATTCATTTTGCGGATCCCGTTCTTGTACTGCACACAATCCTTGGTGTCAAAATTTACCACTACCGTAGTAAGTTTCCTTCTTTTTTATTGCTTTGCGACACTCAACCGCTGTATTCCCCAAAATCTTGCAATTGTAAAATTTAACATTAAGTTTGGGGGATATTTCGCTAATTTTATGCTAGAGTGCCGCATTTTGTCGTTGTTGAAAAATGAAGACAAATGTTCCTATATGTTAAGCAACACCGAAATAAGGCAAATAATGCAAAAAACATGTTGAGCAACACCAATACCAAATCCCTTTCAGACAAACATGTTCCTCTTTATTCCAAAAGAAAAAAAAATCTCTTTTTTTGCCAAAAATGTTGAAGCTACTTACTGTGACAATCGCTGTCTAACTTGTAATACCGGGAATGGCCTGAATGCCAGAATCATGTTACTATTGCAGGAAAATTAAATTTTTTTACAATTTATAATTAATACGAATAACCAAGGAAATGTGAATAAAAATAAGTATAAAAACTATTGCCTGCGACAGGGATCGAACCCATGATCCAGTCGGCCAAAAGCCTATTTTTGGTTAAGCTATTTACTTTAAACCAAAAATGCTTTTTATGATCTTCGAGGGAGGAAGTGGGGGTGGTCAAATTTTCTAACAAAATTTTGCCCACAACGCTTATTTTGTGTATTAATAATTGTTTTAATATCACATTTAGTTTTATGTTGTGATTTCTTGCCCTAGCTTTTTTTGCATTCCTCTATCTGCTTCATCGTTTTCGCCGCTGCCACAGCTCGACGGTGAAGCTAACTTTTGTTCTCCCGCTCTCTCGCCGCACGTACCTGCTCTCTAGTTCTACTCCCGCACTTAACTACTCTCTCTCCTCCCTCACACTATTTCCAAAAACATTGGCTTGCTCTGCTGCTGTTAGACTTGCGACGTTGAAAGGGAAATTATGTCTTTTATGCTGCAAACCAAAAACGGTTTTAAAGAGCTACTGATTAGTTTTCGTAAAACTAATGATATGCTCCCAGCACTGCACACTGTATTAAATGAGTCCCCTTAGCGCAAAGAAACCGCAATTGGCTTGCATCATTTGGGCGAATCCACACAATTAGTCCTTAGGCACTACCCTTGACCCCATTATATTCAACCCCAATGATTTTGAGATCGAGGGCGGTAAAAGATTCGGTATCCGAATGTGCTGGGGGTGAAGCCGTACCGCCTGTTATATCCGTAGTGTTCGCTGAGGGGTCACAATTAACGACCCAACAGAACCCAGTTCAAAAAACTTCCCAAGTTCCTGGGCCGGACTACCGGCCCAAATTGGTAATACTGAAACCCAATCAGTATTAAAAAAAAACCTAATAGCTATTCCACCAAGGAAACAGATATTCGTTTCTCAACTTTCCCCTGCTCAAACATCTAACGATGTAATCGCCTATATTCAAGGCAAAACTAAAGCCGAAAAAAATAAAAAAAAGGTGGAAAAATTCAAATTTTCTTATGCTAGGGATAATATAAATGTCCAAAACGAACTCTTTGACACGATATGCTCTGCAAACTTCTGGCCAGAGTTTGTTGTTGTTAAAGAGTACGAAGCAAAGAAAAAGAAAAAACGTCCTTTTGGAATAACTCTTCCAAAGCCAGTTTATCATTGTGCCGTCTACGTCTTCCTCTTCAAAAAACTAGAAAACTCTCTCCTCAAGAGGCTTAAGTAGTAAGCTCCCTAAATTGTATTCTGATAGTCTTTCGTTTACATCCCAGGTGATTGTATTCACAGAAACTTGGTTGCAGCCGGAGATCCTTAGCTCCGAAGTTTTTCCAGCTATGTACACAACTTACAGGCTGGATCGGCCTTTCCTCATTGCGGTTGACTCCAACCTCACGCCTAAATTAGTTACTTTCGAGGAAAGCAACGATGTTGAATTCCTTTGTGTGAAGCTATCAATTCATGGTAGTTT
>VNKC01005080.1:0-44842 GCA_008042775.1 Drosophila pectinifera
ATAAACCGTCTTATGTGGTAAAGTTGAATTCAAATTTCCGATCGGAACAATAGGCTTCGCCACAGACTAAGGAACTACTTAACTAATTACACAAAACTATAAAATTAATACATGTTAGTTGTGGAAATAATTCGTGTTTATTTCTGTTTTAACTTGAAATAATTATATGGATTATTTTCGACCATATGGCCATGGTCTTGGATATTGATATGGCTCATCTGCACTGATGAAAGGGGTTAAAGCCAATAAGGCCGTCAGAAGGAAGAGTGTTCCCTTGATAATATCCATTTCTCGTTTGGTGATAGCAGAAAATGCGGCTTCTTCCAAGATCCTCTGAGTCCAGATGTGAAATACTCTCATAAATAAGCTCCCTTTTATACAAAATTTGTAGCACGTTGACTAATTATTTTGAAACGGAACAATAGGATTCTTCACAGATTTAAGTTTATCGAATTGGAGAATCTTTTTACCTAACTAGTTTTACATAACCATTAATTTATTTATGCATATTAGGTGTAGAAATACTTCGCCTTTATTTTTTTAATATATATTTTAGTAACGTTGACTAATTAGTTTTCGATTTGCGTAGCAATTCAACTGGAAGTCAAATGAATGGCTAATTATTTACAGCTGAACTTCGATTTCGCGTAAATAAAGCGAATTTTGTGGTAAAGTTGAAATATTATTTCCGATCGGAACAATAGGCTTTGTCACAGGTTTCAGAACTAATTAACTAGTTACAAAACTATAAAATTAATGCTTATTAGTTGTGAAAGTAATTTGACTTTATTTTTGTGTTACTTAAAAATTATATGGCCTTTTTATGCGGTTTTTTTTTCTTTTATATGGTATTCCTCGAAGTTTTTCTGGATATTTTCCTGGATATCTTCCTGGATATCTTCCTTGTCCTGGATATCTTCCTTGTCCTGGATATCTTCCTTGTCCTGGATATCTTATTGGATATTTTCTTGAAGTTTTTGCTGGATATCTTAATGGTTCTCTGCGTATCCCAGCACCTGGAACCCATCTCCCAGCACAAGTCAGGCATTCATACGTAAATGCATGACAACAAGTTTTATTGTTGATGGGTGTGAAAAGCGATAAGGCCGTCAGAAGAAAGAGTGTTCCCTTGATAATATCCATTTCTCGTTTGGTGATTGTAGAAACGCGGCTGCTGATCTGATCTTAAAGTGACCATCCTTTCTTAACCTAATTAATCTTAACCTATTTGATCGGTTCACACATTTCTGGAATTATTGGAAATGGAACATAAATGCAACAGTCTTACTTTACTAAAATGCTTATTCTCACTGCTATTACACTAGTACTTAATATACATATCTGCTAACAATATATTACATTATTTATATTTATTTTATTTATAATATAATAGTATAAAATTCTAATAAAAGAAAAATATGACGAAGAACTCGGACTGATAAATATTTGCCAAAAGTAGTTTAAGGCACTTTAAATTTGGCTTTTATTTTCCAGTGTTGGGGAAATTAAATCCTTCATCCGGCATTCGTATTCCCATATTCCATATTCCAAACAGCACTTTTTTGACGCTGTGCATTTAGAAATGCAGTGTTTGAAATTATAAAAGCCGCAAAGGGATAAAGCTGATTCCTGAAAATGTGATTCCTGATGATGTGAAATATTGCTTTTGTACAACATTTTTGTAGTAACGTTGACTAGTTATTTTTGGACGACGCAATCCGTTTTGGCGCTGACTTAACAATTTACTAAAACGTTACTCATTTCACTAAGTCGTAGTAATGGGATTACAGTACTTACTAAATATACAAAAAGTCCAGTACATCTTATACTTGACTCGCTTTTGTCACAGCCTAATTGCCTAATCAAACAATTAAGGCGGATAGAGCTTACTGTGAGCATTGTGGTTGAATAATATAACTAACAATATATCACATTTAAATATATCTCTTTGATTAGCAACATTAAAAAGCTATCATGCAATTGTAAACAATTAAATTAAATCAGCTTGCATTCAATGCCACAACTATTTGGGCACAAACATCACATTGTAGTCCAGTGAACCATTTAAATCAACGTTTAAACAACAATTTGGCACACCAAACACGAATTTCAATGCCCGTCACTGATAATGACCATGTTTAGGGCTAAGCCTACTAAAAAGGCCATTTAAAAGGATATATTTATATTTAATTTGATGTATATTTATTTACATAAAAAATTCAGTGTTTTTAGTGGGTATCAAATCAAGCACTCGACTTAATTGCATTTAAATTTAATTAGCAGTAAATGTTTACAAATTTTGCGGCATAATAGTGGGCAATCATCGGTGGTAAGCGGAGGGGAATAACACGGAAGAGAATTAAACATTAAAAATGGGCAAAGGAGGAACACACATACATATGTAAATGTGTATATAATTCACCTAATTTGTATTACGTTTAATGCTTTGTTTTCACTTTATTTTATTTATGGGTGGACCGGCAACCGCAAATGGGATCTATCTTAATTTCTATATAAGTACGCAATAAAAATCGAAGAGAGCAACCCATTTACTAATATTAAAAACCAGTATTATTACCGAATGAAATGTATATGTTTAAATATACTTTCTTTATGATAAAATATATATATAATTTCATTGTACTCAAGATACATATATGATAGAAAAACTATATCAGTAGTGGTAGGTAAAACCAGCTTGTTTATTTATATAATTACCGGAAAGGGAATTAACATCTTCGGTTAATGATTGCTTTTGTTTTTAACTTTTAATTTTCCTTTTTTTGTTTCATCTGCAGCGGTTAGTTCATTCGTGTAAATGCTGATTTATTATGGCCCACATTTTCGAGTCCCCATTAAAGTTATTAAACAAAGTGCATAAATTAACAACAATAACGGAATGGGGCAAATGCGAAACAACATTCGGATCAATTTACATGGCTCGTCTCTGCATAAATAATAAATAAATTATTTCGCTGGCTCATTACAATAGTAGCAACGCCACTAAAAAAAAAAGAAAATAACGCACGAGGAGTTAATTTATCTATGGAATGGACTCGACTGGGCCATAAAGTGCAAACGAGTGGTAAATTTAATAAATTCATTATCAGCTCATTAACAACGGACACACGGGGCGTATGCGCAACCAGCAATTTGCAATTTAAGTGAGAAAAATTCGGGCTCCAAAAGGAATGATGCCTGCATGTGCCAAAAAAAGCCTTAAAGCCAATAAAGTGCTGCTTCTTTTTAGCTTTCATTCCCTGTTTTTTTGTCCTTAAGCCAAGGGTTTTGGGCGCTGCCTTGAGGCGCATATTGTTAATTGCCAAATAATACACACACAAGACCCAGACCTTTCATCAATGCCGCATATACACACACTCGAACACACCGAGGGCCACGCACTAACACTCACTCCCCGCTGCTGTGTGTGGAACAAAAGGAAGTGCCAAAGTAAGGCGTAACTACAAGGAGCGCATGTTTCGGTTAATTAGTGAACATCCCGAAAAAAAATAAGAAAATAGTGGCGAGCAGCTGCGAGGGGAGAGGAAAAAGGGCAAACGAACAAGCATAAAATAGTAAAAGGGGGTAACAAACAGGAAGTGAATATGACTGGGCCAAGGAGTAGACTCGGAAGTGATCATTATATTTATTAATCTTTATTCGAGCAAGGAATGCATAGAGTGACTTATTACTAAGTGAGTAATAATCGAATTTATATATTATATATACCAATATTTACCTTTAAAATATAGTTATTTATTACCCCAGTATATTATTAAATAAGCCTTAACAATGCCGAAATATTACACCTGTTTACAAGAGTCTATATTTTCTTTAGACTTACCTATCCAATTTCCTTGACAACCTTCTGGCTACTGGGTATTGTGGAGGAATTACAAAAACTGTTGGCCAAGTAAAATGTAGCATCGGCAGGTGGTTAGGGGCCGGGCGGAGAGTGTTGAGCCTGAACTGTGCTTAAAGTGCTATTGTATGTGCCACTGGCTTCATCTCTCTGCCCTTGTCTCCCCCACTGGCCATGGCATTCGCCGGACACTGTAGCCAATGCTTAATTTGTTGGTGTAGCCAGGACCTCTCCACTAGCAGGACCTGCAGGCAATTGAATAACATGTGTGTGAGTGTGTAAGCCCATGAGGCATTTTATTAAAGCATTAAGGCTTGTATTTTATGCCAGCCATTTGTGTCTTTATGGGCGGATACTGGGAGGCAGGATACGAACAGCTTCATCTACAATAATATTGAAATAGTTGTTTGGCCAAACGTTAATTTGTGTTCAGCAAATTGTTGAGAGAATGCTCCCTTTGATGGTGCACCACTATTGTTCGAGAGGATAATCAATGTCTGGTAAATAAAACTGGTTACAAAAAGAATGTTTTTTAGAGAATATTTGGAGAATATAAAATAAGCCCTGATTTCTACTTAACTCTGGTTAACATGAAGAATAAATAAGTGGAGTATTTGGAAGCGAAAGTATTTAGAAATACTAAGCAGAATGCTTGCCTTTTTACCAAAATATGCTATACTATATACTATACGCACTAGATTAGGACATCAACTGTGCTGCACATAAAACAGTTCAGAGTTCGAAGCATCTCGGCCAAGTCATCAGCTTGAAAAGGACTGGCCAATGCACTTACGACCAAAGTTCTTTCCAACGAGTATTAAGGAAATATATGAGTGCAAGCGCTGGTGTGCGTGTGTTTCGATGTAACAGACGTGTGCTTGTGTATGTTTATGTGGTTATATGTAAGTGAATGTCTGCATAAATTGCGACCAACGTGGCGGATACACAACGAACACCGCAACTCTCACACATACGAATATTTCTCGCCTTATGAATTCGTATTTCATATATGAAATTTTTTTCATTCCACAAGGACGGACGACGAAGGGAAGGCGGTGTGGAAGGATGTTGTTGCTGTTTTGCAAAATGCAACACACCAATGCATAAAAATGCCATATTTCAGAATGCAAATATATTCTTTTAGCTTTTTTGATAAATGACAACGCGGTGTGGGCTGCGCTGATGAAAATGCTGTAAAGATGGTGGCTGCAGCGGTGGTAGGATTGCTCGTCCTTCGTCCTTTGCTTGAATAGAAGCGAAGCGAAGCGCGTGAGCAATATGGAGCGTGCTGAGGCTACTATTGCCACTGCAACTACTTCAATTTTCACGACACAGAGAGAAAATTCAGATCAACTCAGTGGTGTAATTTCAAATGCTTTTAAATGATAATATATTAAGTTATTTACAATCTATAAGAATTATATGTAAAGTCCTAGAGTCCTGTAAGCTATCTATTTATTCTTCCATTTCAAAGCCTGCTTCTGGATATCTTATATCTTAAAAATCTTTCTGAACCGGATGGAAAAATAATTATAATATATAAAATTTAAATATTGCCACACATTATTTCCTCTGTAATATTCCCTTTTTTAGCAGCTGACGAAAGCAGCAGCCACACATACAGATTCCAGCCCCACAAACACACAAGCACTCATATCAAATAACAACAACAAAAAAATAGAAAGAAGATACATTTCTTTCGCCAGCATTCTGCGCGCTGGCATTTTAATTTAATTTGCACACACAGAAATTCCTCATTGATGTAACGTTTGGTCAGAGATCTCTGGTTTTTAGCTCCCCTATATTTTTTTCCTTTGCACTTGTATGCCAAGCTGTCAACTTTTCTATATTCTAGCCCTTAACACGGACATTACTTTGTATAAACTAAAATAAGTGATTAAAATATTATTTCCCACCTTAATTTAAGTTAATATATCGCTTAATGTTTTTTATTTAAATAAAATATACAAATATACAAGTTCTTTATAAGCCCCCAAACCCGTTTAACAGATACCACAAAAAATCTCGACAAATTAACGAGATAAATAATTGATCTTAACACATTGTTCATTCGTCCTTAAGCTGGAACTGTCATAAATGTGTTTAAGTACCTGATAAATAATGTTTTTCCCGCTTGCCTCTGCCATGTATTTAATATTTTTTAATTTTCCCTCTGCCTGCTGGGTTTTGTTCCTTTATTAAATTTTAACATTTACTGTTGACATTTGAGTGCTGACTTCAGCCACCCGCGGCGCAGCGTATGCGTAACATTTATGAAAAACATTAAAACAAGAGAGATTGCCTCACGTGACGTATGAGCAATTTTTTAATTACCAACCGCAGGAGCAGCAACGCCAGCGTTAATAATATTTCATGACGCGTGTGTGCGTATTTAACGGGCTTCATTAAACGAACATTTTGCGGTATGCTCAACCTGCGTTGACTGGAAAATCCAGGAAATTGTTGAGCAATACCCAAGTGCCTTGACATTCCGTTTAATGATTTGCATGCCAAAGTCAAACAAAGTTTTCCTTGACATCTTTGCAATTGCAGCACGTAGTGCCAGGGGAAAATTGGCTGGCTTTAAACAGGGCAAAGGATTTTTCCCTCAGCCCTGTCAACTCTCTCTGTCTCTGCGACTTTTCGCATTTCTGTGGGCCAAATGATGCAGATGATGATTCATGGCCAGCAATTTCTTTGCTAAGACCAGCCACAAATGCAAAGCAGTCGCCCCGTAAATCCAAAAAAACAAAAATATAAAAGCAACAACAGCCACTGAAAACAAAAGCAGAAATACAAATTCATGCAAAATGACATAAGTCACCGCAAAAGTAATTTTTCACTAATGAGCTTGCCAGGTAGTGGCGGAAATACAGGAGGAAATGACAGGGAAAACGGGAACATTAGCGCTGGGACAGTGGTTCTAGGGGTATTTTTTCAGCTATATTGTATATATAAATATATAGATATTATATATAGATATTATATTTTAGGTACAGTATTTTAAATTTTGATCACTTAAAGAGGGATTAAAAGAACAAATGTAATGGCTTTTAAAACAACATTTTTTTTGTAGTCTCTGTATTTATATATTGAGCAAATAGTTTTAATTTAAATAAGAGCCCTATAAACTGTGTTTATATGTTTGAAGAAATCTGTAAAAATTATGAAACATAATTTGTACAGATTCTTCAAACATATATTAGTAAATAACTACAATAAGTTTATAGAAAACAAGATTTCCTTTGTTCTAGTTTTTCGATTTAAATCTTTGACAATATAAAAATTCAAAACAAGACACTTTAAACTTCTACTATAGATAAACAAATAGTAGTATTTCCTTTAATTTAATAGAAATAAAAATTACTTGTATCAATTAATTACCAAAATATTTTTATACAATTTTCTTAAGGCAAAACATTGTTTCCGTTTCCGTTTCCTTTTGTTTTCCTTTACTCTTCTACACTGTTCGGGAAAGCTAATCCACCTCCCCCGTCAAGATTTTCCGACGCCAACATCTTTGTGTGTGTGCTTATTTTTACCCCGTCCCCCTTTTGTCTCCATTGCGTTGTATCTTTTGTGTTTAATCTAATGATGTATCTCAGGTGTTTGTTTGTGAAATTTATCGTGAAAAGTTTTATGCTTTTATTCTTTGGCTTAAGGCGGTACGCTCGACCAGATTTATAACCCGCTATTAGTTTGGATATAAATATATACACAGCGTCCTCCCAAAGAGCAAAAAACAAACCAAATATCCTCGAAGCCAAGGGCGGGGGGAAATGAGGAGAAATTGCGGGATTTGGCTGTGGATGCAGATGTAGAGGCTTAATCGGATGAGTTTTGGCGGTTTGCTTGTATTTGTATTCGCATTGCCTATAATTAGCTTGCAATCTGACGCATCCAATTACACGCGCTCTACAGCCCCCCCTCTCTCTCTCTCTCTCTCTCTCTCTCTCTCTCTCTCTTTCTCCCTGTCTCTCTCTTGCAAACATTAGCACCTAATTACCACAGCAGCAATAACAACACCTGCATCAAGGACTAATGCACAAATTACAGAATGAATATTCATATTTCGGGCGGACTGGGGGAGGTTTGGCCGAAAACTGCAGTTGGGAAAACTTTTGGCGGAGTTTGGACTCGTAGCCACAGCTTATTGCAAATGAAGGCCGGTAGTTTTTCATTATTTTCCCCGATGTTGCTGCGATTGTGTTGCAAAATCTGAGTTCGATTTCCGGGTTACCAATGCTCTTCTCTAGATTATTACGAAGATTAGTATCTTTTAATCTCATAAGAATCTCAAAAGGCAGGGCCTGACTTTTGGCAGAAATTTTATTACTATAAAATAATATATATAATAATATAATTAAAAGTTTTAAGTTTGGGTAACTTACAATAAAATAAATCAGCTAATAATCGCACCTTTAAAGACTGCTATCTGCAAGGATTCCGTTTTATATTAAACATTTATAGTACACACTAAAATTAACAAATAAATTAAAGGATATACAATATTATTCCTTTTCCTCTTTTATTATAATATTATAAAGAATTCCCTAAATAACACATTTTAAGTAATAAGTAAGTAAGTAAGTTTTGATTTGAGTTTGAGATTCTTATTATTAATATCTAATAATAAGAATCTCAAAGGCTAGACTTGACTTTTCCCAGAATTATTGTTGACTTTGTATTAAATTTAGGTAACTTACAATAAAATAATGCTGCTAATCAATTATTGCACCTTTATAGAGTAGAGTTTATTAATACCTACAAGCATCCTATTTTATTTTACTATTTTCTTAATACACACTAAGAATAACTAATAATTTAAAGGATATACAATATTATTATTTTTAAATATAGTTTGTTCTGGGCATTAAATTATATAGAATCCCCTAAATAACACAAGGTAAATAATATGTAAGGAAGTAAGTATTTATAGTAAGAGTTCCTAATTAAACGAGCAAGAGATAAATGTGCTTCTGGAAGGGTGTTCATAGCTTCGTCCTGTGATAGTGGTCATTTTTCGAACATGATTTCTTTTGCTGTCGCCGTTGGTTCCTAGAGTTGTTTGCTTTCCAGCGAGCGAACACCTGCACTGCACTGTACCTGAGCTGCATTGGCTGCTACCCCTGGCATGGCTCTGGCTTCGGCGCTTAACAATGAAATTTGCGCATAACCACATGCAAATTGCCAACCCGCAAAAGCAATAACAACAATAAGAGCTCACCGTCAGCACACACAAATAACCAGCACAGACACCTCCCCCGATGCATTGGTAAATGTGCAAATAATAATCTACGAGCTTGCCAGCGAAAAAAGCGTAAAGGGATGCCGAGGGCAACAGAGATGTCAAAACTGAAATTGCTGCAGAAACCGCAAAAAGTACACAAAACAGTAAACAAAAATCGTGTGGATAAGTGTGCGATTTAAGGATACTCTATATGTTTAGATAGAAAAATAATAATAATAATATAAGCTTTTTAAAAATCTTGAATGGCTATTTGTTCACGAAATCTTTCTTATATCTAATTTTACATAATTTCCTTATATGTTCCCTAAACTTATAAATATTTGATATATTATTCATTAAGGAAAAATATTTGTTTTCAGTTCTTATAATAAAAAAAAAGAAAGCTAAATAAAATAAACACTAAATAAAATATACATTATCTCTTGATAATATTATAATCCGACTTAAATTTCTTGTTATAATCATGGGTACTGCTTACATTTTTATTAAACTTAAATAGTATCTAAATTAAGTTGTGTTCTTTAAATTGAGACTACTAATAATAAATGAATCCGAAGAACTTAAAAAAAGTAGGATAAGCAGATATCTCTAGGAATAATTATTAAAAAATAATAATATAAATATAAAAAAATATTCATATAATAATAAATTTAACTGAAGAACTCCATTAAAGTAGGATAAACAGATATCTCTAGCTATAATTTTTCTAAAATAATTATATATATAATAATGAAAATCAGAAGGGAATATATTTTTGCACAATCAATTTCCAGTCTCGTCAATCTCAAATGACTCTTTTCCCGCAATCAAGTGTGTGCCAAATAGAAAAAAAATTATTGGTCAAACATAAATTTGCCATGAGAACCGCTGGCAAATCGGGTGGAAAATCGGAGTCGGAGGTGAGGTGAGGTGAGCATATTGAAACATATTACATGTATATGCCATTTCGACTTGCGGGACGGGAGGTTAAAATTGGCAGAGGGCTGGTCTTGTTTTACACATTAATCGATAAACTTTATTATAATTTGTTATGGTGGCTTTTGGGTTTTTCATGTGCTCATGGCTGCGCCTGTGTGTTTGGTGTCCACATATTACACATACGCCACGTTATCCGGCCTTTTTTCAACGTCTGACCCGGCCTGTCTGCTGCAGAATTTTTGGCAATTTTCACAATGTCAATGCGTGTGAATAATATTTCATTTTTCCCCCAACGGGGTGGCCCTGAAGATTGGCGGGCGGTCGGGTCACAGACAACTTTTTGTTTATCAGTTAATTAGAATTTCGGCGGATTGAAGTTTCCCCCAATTGTTGTCCGAGCGGAAAACGTTGAAAGTTATTGCAACCCTTTTTCCAGCATCCGTTTCGATTTAACTTTTTCGGGGGCCACCGAGAGCTCTGGACATGCAAACATTGGTTAAACTGCGTACTCGTTTTATTTCTTCTGATTTTATTGTACCTTTTTTATATTTTGCTGTTGCTGTTAAAAGTCCACACAAGCTCATAAATTTAAAAAATGTAATATCCCTCTTACGGAAATGACAATTTATTGGTGGTTTTTACTATTCGCAATTTATTTTAACTCCACAAGGAAATGCATTGCGGATGTAACACCCCGCCAATCCGCACGCCTCTTCCCGCCCAGCCGTCCGTAGTAAAAGTTGCCAGCAAACAGAGAAAGCGACAGACGAGCAGACAAACAAACAAACAAGCGCTTGTCCACTGTAAATACAACAGAAGGGGTGGCGAGCTGGAGTCCAGGGGAAAAGAAAATAAAATAAATACAAATATCGGCTGCAAAGTGGCCAACAGCAGTAACCGTGGCTGTTACGGAATCGAGATTTACTTGGCCTTTAAAAAACGCGCTACCCTCTGGAGTCAGCTAGACTCTGGAAAAATAATGCTAATGATCGGGATAATCCAACTGGAATATAAAAGAGATTATTCTCCTTGATGCTAGGTAAAAAAGTGTTCTCAATTTCTTACTCTAGAGATATTAAATTGAAATTTTTCAATATTTATTACTTACTTAATATTACTTTTAACAAGACCTGCCTTGACCCAAGACACCCTGCTCGAGCCCCAGCTGCACGTGCTGGAGAAATGGAAGGGAAAGCTGGTGGCAGCGACTGAGATTGAAAATCCGTTAAGTCATCGCCACTACTAACCGCTGTGGCCATGGCTGGATATCGGGTTTTCCAGGATTTTCCACCCCCGTCACCTTTTTTTTTCGCTGCTCTGCTCTGTTGCTTTAGTTGTTTCTTTCGGTGCGGCTGTCAATGCGCTTGTTTGTATTGTTGCTTTGCAGCCGGTCCGCTTTCCCGCTTTTCCGCCAGCCTGCCACTCGGCTTTCGGCCGCTGCTTGGCTGGCTGGCCAAATCCTATGACAAATAAACGCTTCTCTTGCAATTTGTACTCTCAGTCCAGACTGACTTTGCTTTTAATTTAAGCAAAGCCGGCCGAGAGCTCGGGGAATTGAATTGCTCGATGAGATTTGGCCAGACTCGACCTCCTCTTGCCCCACCAGCAAGACACAGGCAGGCTCAGGCCAATATTAAATCCCAGCCTTCGATGAACTTTTAAAGGGAAATGCAGATTTACCAAGGTAGAAAAATAATTATAACGAACATTAAAAGGGAAATGCAGATTTACCTAGCTAGAAAAATAAAAATAAACGTAACGAATCTCAAACTATAAAATTCATTTTAATAACTACTATTTTAAGCTTTTCTACATAAATATTTCCCTTAGTTACAAAATCAGTTAGTGCGTTTTTCAGGGACCAATCCAAAAGGAATCAATTGTTGAATGCAATTACAGGCTTTGCCAATTCCAGCTCTATTCCTGCTGTTTTCACACATGCATTTTGCGGCGAACAAACATACTGGCAATGTCTGAATCTACATAAGCATCCTTGCCCACATGAAATTCGATATTTACTCTACCAAATTGCATTTTCCATTTGACTTGAATAAGAGGAAAAGGATGCGGGCTGCTAGGATGGCAGCCCTGCCGAATACGATTAATTAGACGATGAACTAATTGAATTAGAATAACTTAAATTAGGTAAACAGTCAGAGTGGGCGACTTCATCCGAGAGCTGGGAATGCTAATGTTATTGACAAACTCCAGCTGCAGGAGTAAAAAGAAAAATATTCTTCAAATCCAATTTGAAATGGTAAACGTTGCTGTCTCTCTCGTAGTCCGTCTCGCTCTCCAGCCCCGACGCAGAGGGAATTAATTAAGTGCATTAAAACTTATTGAACTGCATGATGGGGCGAGGTGGATGCAAATGATTTAACTGGAGCATGGGTAACCTCCTCCCTTCTCCCTCAACCGGAGCCCCCCTTGAGCGCTTCGGTGGCTGCAGTCAAATGCTAAATGCCGCCACAGGACGAAGGAGGGAAGCCCTATCGGTGGTGTGGCTCTCTGTGTCCATGGGCGTTCCAAAAAGGGGAGCAAACTGGCAACTTATTAACCATCAATGTAGGAAAAATTAATAAAAAATTAACTAAATTAATATTCATTTAGTTTTAGTTTTCGTAGATTTGTGACAGCCCCTGAAAGAATTTTTAAGCCACGTCCTAGGCCAACGTCCAACCTCACGTATCCTGCGAAAAACGGAACGTGCATGGCCACCAGGGACCCACACACATACACACATGCATAAGTGCCGCATTGGTATCTGTGTGTGTGTGTGTGTGTGTGGGTTTGTGGAATGCGTGATGGAAAAGTTGCTGCTGGCGCGTGATTCCAATCGAGTTATTACAGAAATTAATCATGTTGAACATGCATGGGAATTGCACGCTCTCGCACACACACTCTTACACACACACTCTCGCACACCAACATGCATATTTGCATCAGCATATGCATGCGCATTCGTATGCACACAGTAGTAAAGAGCAAAACCCCGAATCCAAAAGGGATTCCAAGGACGAGGGCAACCGAGAAGATTATATCATTGTAAGCATTCTTTGAGTGAGTGATTAAAATGCAAAATCTGCGAGTTGTGTTGAAAAATTGTCACAGGCCAGCGGAGCCAGCGAGGGAGGTTTTATAAATAAGGAATACGTAGAAAAGGATAGTAAAAATCACCTATTTGTTAGGAAGTGTGTAGGGAATTTAAGGACTAATTATCTGAATGATTTTGGGTAGCAAAAACATGGTTAGTGATTGCCTTTGATGTATTTTATTTAAGTTAACAAAGAAACACCTAAACAAAAATAGTTACAGCTCCTAAACAACAATCTATGATACGTTATTTGGCTAGTAAGGACTAAGGAAATATTTAAAAAATGCAAAGCTCCAAAGCCCCCTTGTCAAGGCCCTCGAATACATACCTATTGCTTACTGTCACCTCGTTTAACCGCCGACTCCCCGAAGAAGCATGTGTTAAGCTTCCAGCGATGTCAGAATCCTGCGCAGGATAAAGGACCACTGGCAAGTGTAATTTGCATTGATTTACGACCCGCAGATGAAGGAGCAACGTGCAACATACACAGGTGGCCACCTGCAGCCAGCAACCTGCAACACTGTGCGACACTGCAGCTGCAATGCAACGATGTCAAGGTGGGTCAGGCCCACTGCCACTGTTAATGCGTCTACGGCGGCGTTCCATTCGAAGCCGATCCATTCCGGGCTCGTGCCGTGTCACGTACATTCAATTAAACGCCCTTGAGTGCCGCCACATAGCCACGCCCCTGCTTCCGAGCGCCGCCTCCTTTACGTCTCTTTGGGCCCAGTTTATTGGCATGCCAGAGTCAGTGCGAGTGCCAGCGCCTGGTCCTGGGCCTGGGACCTGGGACCTCGGACAGCAAGGATGCCCCTAGAGCAATGAGCTAAAGATAAATAACAAGCCATATAACGCATACGCACTGTGTGTCGCCCGACCCTTCGCGCAGCAGCAGCAGCAGCAACAGCAAAAACAAGACCAAAACCGGCACCAACAGCGCAGCAGTTTGCCTTTTGCTAAAAAGGAAGCGCATTTGGAACAGGACCAGGACCACAGACGCACAGTGGACAGTGTAAACGGGTTAAATAAAATATAAAAAATATATTTGTTAAAAATATGTTAAAGTAATATGCAATACATAATGCTACAAAAGAAAGTACGAATCCTATAAAGCAAGTATCACTTTTTCGATCTTGGTTATCTTTTTTTTCCCAGAAAAGAGTACTCCATTTATGTTAACATTTATTCTTTATTAGAATATTTTATTTATTTAAGGTTTTATAGTTCGTCACTTTAATTTTTACTGTAGAAATATACCGCACCTCTGTGAGCTCTTTTGCCAAGGTTTTCAGACAACAGTAAAACAGCAAAAAATGCTTCTGGCCTTGGGAAACCCTTGACCACCATTGTCGTAGCTATATTTTCAGCCCCCGGTGGGCAAGGGTCGCACCTTATTTCCCTCAGTGTATGCCACGCTCTCGGGCGTTGATTTCCACAGCTGCCAAACGCTTGTCTTTTGATCTCCACCGAACCCGAAAACCCGAAACCCACCGGAACTCCTCACCCAGAATGGTCACTACAAGCGCAATTTCAATTAAATTTTAAATATTTATGCTAGAGCAGCTATGGCAGCGAGAGCCAGAGAGGGAGAGAGAGCGTCGAGAGAGATAGAGAAACAGAGAGAGAGAGACCAAAACAATTACAACATGGCTTAATCCTTTTTTACTGCTGTTTCCGCTTTTCGCCCCCTTCAATTGCATTTTCCGCTTCCAAATATACATATGGGCCTGGGTGTGTGTTGGCTTGGTTTAGTGGCTGTGTTGGGCATTTACACTTGATCAACACTATTTTTCTGTTTGTGGGATTTTCATTTGGAATGTTCCTTTGTTGGAGTGGCATAAATTTCGATAGAATTATTTCCGCATAGGGGCCAGTGATAGCTACAAAATTTCAGGCGTTGTATATATTTTTTTGGTTATTTATAAACCAGAAAATACAAGCTGGTAAAGTTATTAAAAAATATCTTGGGGATTAGCTGGGAATTCTTGATATTTTGGATACTATTTTATTATTGAATATATATATAAGTATATGGGATATTCAGCTCATATCAGAATATTTACAAATGAATGTACAGAGCTTATTCTACAATGTCTTTAAATAAATGTAAGTATAATTTATATTTTAAATAAAACAAAATTCTTGTATACACCAATTCTACAATGAACTTACCTAAGATAAAGCTTGAAGATCTACTCGTTTTTAAACATGTTTAAGCTATTCAGAGTTTATATCTGTGTTTATTTGAAATAGTTTCAGAAACATTTAATCGATATCATCAAGAGAGCTTAATGATCCCAAAGGAGCACCATTAAATAGTTGAATTCGCAGTTGTTTAATGCGTTCACTCCCTTGTTTACCGCTCTTATTCGGCCTCTTTGGGCTTTGTGCTATTATGCCGCCCCGACCTGCCACGCCCCCAAAAGAATGTCACCGCCACCGGCAGTCATAATTCACTGTCTCATAAGCGTTGTTGGCCGCAGCCGGAGCGCGTAAATCATTTCCCGGCTATCCAATAACCAGCAAAAAGCCACCATCTCTCCTTCGCGCACACTAGGCGCGCTTTCTCCACCTCCACCTCCCTATCGCAGTCCTCGTGGGAGTTACTTAAAAGAGAGAAAGCCAGCACCCACATATTCCAGAATGCCACAAATAAATCTAATAAGGCCGCATAATTTGCATAATTTTCGTATTTAATAGAGACAGGGGGATGGGTAAAGGGGCGGCGCAGAGGGAGATAAACTCAGGTAGCAATTGAAGCCAGCAAGCTCTCGGTTGCAACATAAAACACTCAAAGGATATGCTGACAATGAGGCTTAACTCGCACACACAAATACAAAACAAACACCGGCACATACCCACACACACACAAAGCCATACAGGATGTGGCTGTGCGAGGGAGATACAGAATGAGATGAGAGGTGAATAGAGAGCGAGAGCGGAGGAGAGCTTAAGGGAGCCTTGCCTGCTGGTGCGCCTAAAAGCGCGCTTAAATAAATTCAATTTAACGTGACTAATACCATTTTATCGCATTGTTTAAAGCATGAAGCCTTGCACACAGGATCTTCCTCCTTCACTTGCCCCAACCGCGTTCCCCGGCCCCCCTGAGCAGTCCTTTCCGCCGCCGCCACCGCTGTCGTTGGGCTGTGTCCTGTCTTCCTTACCTGCTCGGATGTCGCCTTCTGGAAGCCAACAATATTGTCAAATTTCATAAAAACACTTGCGGTTAAAATAATAGCAGGGAAGTTGGGCTTTCAACAATATTAATCAGGATAAATATTTAACATTTCTTTATATAAAAAACACATTTTTCTGGGATCTTAGAGCCCAGGATTGCAGCTATTGATTCTGCTAAGGACCTCAAGAGTCAATATCCTCACTGCTAAATGGGGAGTGAAGGGGATTATTAAATCGAGAATTTGAAGGAATCTATAAAGCCTTACCTGAATCGAATCAGGCAAATTACCTCTCTTTTCCTGACCCTACATTATAATTTATATATATAATGCCAGAGAGGGAAAAATTTTAGATATATCATGATGGAATATATTTTATTTATGATACTGATACTATGTATATGACCGCAACTGTACGTATGTATCTTTGCCTCATACGCCTCCCGAACTCCCCCCATTTTCCGCCACTCGCTTGTTTAACTGTTCCGATTTACGGACTAACTCCGACGGCGACGTCATCGCCAAATGCAATGAGGAAATAATAAATACAACATTTTGAGGAAATTGAATTGTATGTGCTCAGACCTATCTGTGTGTGTGACTGTGCGATGGTGAGCAAGTATTTGATTGTCGTCCATGCGAAGGATAATTGTACAGGCGACAAAAAATCAAGGCAACTAAATGCATTCTTAAATTATGTTAAATAATACTTACAAGCTATTTTCATTTTTGACATAACGATTATTAACATAAGTTAGTAACAATTAAAATAAAAGAGGCAAAAATATATAACAAGTAAAGTAATCTTGAAATTAATAATAGAAATATCACTTTTAAGAAGTACACACATATTTAAGGATGTATTGATGTAGGGTCTAATACTTAAGTGATCAAAATAAATAATAGAAAGGGAGATCAGGTTTTTATTCAATATAAATAATTTAAAAATTTGTTTCTTTTTAAAACAACATTAGTAAATATGTATATTATTTATTTTCTTTCCTAATAGCTTTGTTTCCGTTTTACAGAACAATATTCAAGGTTTATAAATTTAAGAGATCAATAGAATACAATAAGCAAATATTATTTTAAGTTTTTAATTGAATATCTGTCCTACGAATTTTTCACTATACTTTTCCAATATGAAACTTGTGTCACCTGTACGAGCTTCCGTTCGAGAGTTTGCCTCTGTTGTCTGATGTGCTTATAGGCCACTTTGTTTCCTGCCGTTTGTTGTATTGCCAGAGGCTCACAATCCTCTCCAGGACCTCCTGCATATTCCACCCACAGAGACTCCCACTTCGTTTGTATTTTGTGTGGAAGTTAATAAAACAGCCTTTTATGGGACACGGCTGCCTCCGACTGGGTTGCTGCTGCTCAATATGTTTTCATGGCCATTTGGGCGTCTGAGCGTATGCAGCAATCAAATTAAATGTTATGTAAGCTTTAAAACAAAAGCTGTGCGATTATCGAATGTACTTACATCTCGCCGGCGGCAAAATCAAAAATTCCACTCACTTTGCCTGCCGAAAGAGAATGTTACGATAATGACAACGATAATCCAATCATTATCTTGGCTCGATTTTTCTTCTCCCAAATTTGGAGTTTCCTTTCGAGCGATTTGCATTTCAACTAATTGAGTTGCCTTGAGCTAATCGCGATATAGAATACATAATTTGTTCAAATATTCCGTTCCACAATTTGCATAACAATTTTTTGAGACCGTTTTTTTGTGTTTTTTCAGCAAACTTAATTTCGCGAATTTTGCACGAAATGCGGTTGGAAATCCAGGAAATATTACCAACGGAAAAACCAGAAAAAAAACAAAACCACATTTGTCAATTTTATTTATGGTCACGTCGCGGTTAGACTTGCACCGAAAATAATATTTATTATTACGTATCCCTCAACTTTTAGATATGCTGTAAGTTTATTGGAAATATTTGGCTACTTAGGAATTTTGTTTAAATTTATATTTACATATGAAAAGGGCCCTAGATTTTTCTTATCTTTAAACGAACATAAAAGCATTCTAGTATTTATATCTCCTATATGTTTTTCCAGTGCTTCTCTAATGGCTGCAACAAACAGGACTGAAAAGCAGGGACATGACAAGAACAACAACAATGTTGCACCTGCAACAAGCAGCATCAGCAGGTGTTAAAGGCCACTTAAGTGCTGAAAAATGTAAGAGTGGGCGGGAAAATGGAAAAACCCAAAGTGGGCGGTGGTGCAAATGCCCGCAAGTGGTGCCCTCCGGTGTCCGTTAGCCGTAATTACGTCGCCATCTCCATACAAACTCACAAATAAACAGAAATAAAAGGCAAGGAAGCCCAGCAAGTGGAGAGCAGAAACTGCCAAGGTGTCCAAAGGAGTCTGCTAAGTCCAAGGGTTAATGCACAAACAAGGAGGAGAGTGCAGGGTCGAGAGACAGTGGCGAATGCCCAGCTTAAGTTTGAAGGATCGTCTAGACTACCGCATTATGTTAGCTGCATTTATCCCGATGAAATGGTTATGTAGTTCACAGGATGTGCACGCTACATTCTATTGTCTGTTGTTAAATAAATACCTAAACACATTTTTATAAGGGAAACGAAGTCAACACATAAAGAACACCTTTTTTTAAACATTAAGAAACACAAATATTACAACTCCAATGCAAAGAAGAACTTTAGATTTTACAAATATTTAAAATAAAAAAATTGTGGTAGGTGAGGTGATTTTATTCAGATCGTTTATGGAATTCCATTTTATTTATACAATAAGGTGTTTAAAATATTTAGTTTAAGAATATTTAGTTTACAACACAACACTTGCCTGGTAAGAATTTTATTCATTTTATTTCAAGGGAAATATGTACATATTTTCCAGAGATACTGTTGAGAATTTATTTCATAATTCGCCTGGCCATTCGTGTTTCTGGCATTCGGACAATCGGAATTTCCCTGCGTTTTTCCCTATGCATTTTAGGAGTGGAAAAATGTTCATTGATACTTATTACGAGCGATGCAACAATCAACCGTATTTGGAGTATCTGCCACTGACTGTCGGTGTCGGTGTGCAATTTGTGAGTGGGAAAGAGTTATGCCTTGTTAAAAATTCCCAAAGGACTTTGGGGGCGTGGCGAGAGGGAGAGTGAGAGTGAGAGGCCGACAAGTGGTAAATGCCTGGGCGTGGCCCGGCATCATCATCATTTTCATTTTCGTTTTCATCATCGCCCGAATCATCAGCATCGTAGTCGTGTTAACAAAAGAGCATACTCAAGTTACATACGAAATGCAATTCCACTTTGGCGCACTTCATGTCAACATTTTGTACGTAAATCTTTGTGTAAGACTATGCCAAACGCCTGGCCCTGGGATCAGAGGTGTTCCAACTGTCCCATCCTTTTTAGATTTCCCTTTTTATTCGGTTATATGCTCCCATTTACATTTTCGGCAGTGAATATTTTTGAGGGTTTTTAAATATATAAAAAGGAGTGTGTGTGTTCCCAGGGCAATTCCAGGAAGATCAACAAACGCTTTCCAGGAGATTTAAATTCACTAGAGAGTTTACAAAGTAGTTACCAATAAAATAATAGTTTTAGTTAAGAATAAAATTCAGATCTTTCTTGTTTCTTAAATTATAAACTTAGGAAAAGAACGTAGTTATCAAATCTCTCAGGAGAAAAAGTATCTGAGAACACGACAACACTTTATCTCTCTCTCTCTTTCTGGGTATGGAAAAGTGTCAAAAGTGCTTGAAATTTCAGCAGGCTTTTTCTGCTGCCCGGAAAAGAGAGCAAAGTGGGGGCTGAGCCCGAACTGGACAGTCGCAAGCCCTGGGCAACCTGCCCCTCTCCGCCCCGTATATGCCGCTTCCCCTCTCCGCACTTTTATTTATGCCCAGCAAAGCTCAAATGCAGAAATCACGCTCATATGCTCAGTTGCACGCAAAGTCAAAAGTCCTTTGAGTACGACACCCACACTCGCACACTTTTAAATACAGCTCGTGTTTGTTTGTCTCTCCTCACACATTTCTCCTCCATTTTTTCCTCTTTTTTTTCAGCATGTCCTGCTTTCACACACTTTCTCTCCCGCTTTGCTAGCAGGATTTTCTCCGTATTCTATTTGCGCTGGCGAGAAATTTGATATGCGTATTTGTGTTGCGCTTTTCTTTTGGCTACCATCCAAAAAATCTTGCCGCCCCCTTGGCTCCCTTTCCCTGTGTGCTTTCCTTGGAGAGAACTGTTTAGGCGGTGCAAATAAACAAACATACACTCTAAAAAAAGGGGAGAGGAATAAAGAGATAAAGATTATGGTCAATTAATTGTGTGCTGCTAGTTGTTATATCTTTAAATATGAAACTTTGAAACTAATATGTTTAAGGTTCTTAAAATTTGAATTTGAAGGAAATATATAGTTTACATCTTAGTTAAGTTTACTTTAAGCTGTCCTTTGAATATTTTATTTTAATATTTTAATATCGCATAATGGAAAATATTTACTGCTTTCACATTATCTTTCATAGATCAATCAAAAATAGGCTTATATCAAAACAGACTTCTCTTTAAAAGCATAGTATATAAAATAATAATATTATATAAATACTTCTAAATTTATTATCTTTTATTCAACACAACTTTATTGTTTAAAGTGTATTGATGTAAGTTTACCCAACTATTGCTTTCACTCTCTCCCACACACTTTTTCCCTTGGTGTTCGTTGCTGTTTGCAGTTTTCCCATGAAATATTTGGCGCTTGTAGCGTTTTTCACTTTGTGGCTGACAAGCGGCGGTCTGTTCGGTAAGGATAGTTGGCGGGGGGGAGGTCAAAAGACGGGAAGTATCCCTGGCAAGGCGCAAAACCTGGCTTGGAAGTTCTCACGGAAACCGAAACTGCGGCTGTTGCTCCTACTGTTTTCCTGCCTTCTTGGTAGGCGCTGCTCCTCCTTGAATCCTGTTGATTGTTTTCAATTGTGGCCTGCATTCAAAAAATAATAAGCAGATGCAATTTATGGTTTTTAGCTAAATATTTAAACATATTTTTATCTAAAAGAATTAACATACATCATATTTTCTTATTAATCATTACTCATAGTTTAAAGTCAAGTGAAATCGAACCGATCTTTAAGAGTACGCCAGACTCTCAGGTCTCGTTTATATATAGCATTACTCTCTGATTTATTTTCCATATGGCTTAACTGAACAATTAGCCAAAGATCTGTTCAGCCACTGAGAAAATTCCCCGAGCCCATCAGGTTCGAAATTTTTGAAAAATACTTGTACACAATACTCCCATCTCGGTTGCCAACTGGCAACTGAAATTCCCTCAATTGGAAGAGCATTGGAACAGAAGTCGACTGGGAAACTCCTGGGAAAACCTGCCGCATGCCGTCAACCACCTCTCATACATTTGATGCCGCTCAGGTATTCACACACACACACACAACGGCGGGCCGACTGTGATAACTCTGGGTAATATACTCGTAACTGTTATTGACACGACATCATATTGAAAATATGAACAAAGTTTTTTTAAACCCCTTTTTTCACGCTACTTTGGGTTGGGGAACATTTTCCCGTCTCCGTCGGGAGTTCGGTTTTGGTAAATAAATGCGACACACACCAAGCGATATATCAAAAGTGCAACGGCAGCGTTGGTTGCATATTTTATGCTCCTGTCCGCACTTGCTCTGTGTGCGAGTGTGTTGTTACTTGGGTGTACTTGTGTGTACTGGTGTGTGTGTGCTGGGCCACGCCCCACGTCAGGAAAGGGAAAAGGCAAAAAAGCGATATCATCATGTTACACAGATAAACGCCTTAGGCAGGCGGCTGTCACACGCAGAGTACCGGAAAATGCGTTTAAAAGGATATTGTGGGTGGCGCCACATGGGAGGGCACTGAGAAAAATACATAGGTTAGCAAACTATTTGCATATTAGGTAAATTAAAGCCAAGGTATGGAGATCAGGCCGAAATCTCTAGGATTTTGTTAATAATATTTCCTTACATGGCATGGAAGCTTAAATAACTATTTCTGTTTTTGATGTTAAAAATAGATAGAAAGATAGATATTTATCATATTATTATTTATATTTTTAAGGAACATATTATTATGATGTATTTATAAAATACATTTTAATTAACCTAATTTATAATTAATTTAAGCCATTACGCATTTTATTAAAACATAGTTTTGTGTTATTATCTTTCCCTTATTGTTAATATTTTTACCTTATATTTCTACCAGTGTCCGCGGCCTTTTTTGTATCACAATAAAGCCGTGTGTGTGTTGACAGCTTATGATTTTGTAATTAAATGACGTTATAAATAAACAATGACGGACATGGGGGAGGCAAACAACTCGGACACAGGCCTACGAAAGTCGAAATCAAAATTATTGCTCATTTTTCCTCAAACCCGAAATTCAAGAGAGGGATAATGGTCGTCTTTAAAATGCGTTTATTTAGCTTTATGATGATAGAGCACCGGCCAATCAATCAATCATGCAGCTGGGTGGATTTATGGTCGAGAATACCAAAGATTCCAGCGAGGCTATTTGCTCATTTTCTAATTAAAATCCATTAATCTTTCCATATGCCTTCGTAATTATGCAACATATTTGTGGGGCACTTACACACACTCCATTGGATGCCCACGGGGCATAAGTAACAGCAAACTCTGGATATCCTGTTCCTGTTCCTTAGTGTTGGTGTGCGCCTGGGCGTGTGTGTCAACTTCATTTCAATATTACATTGATTAGGTGTAAATTTATTCACTCTGATGCCTCTGCATATATGTATATACGTTATTGTTATAGTTTCTGTCGTATACATACATTTATGCATGTGCATAATTAGAGCAGATGCCTAAAATAGACATTCAAGTTGAGGTTAGCAACTTGATTTGAAAGGCAATCTGGATGATTGCCGAATTAATATAGCCCACTTCTAATAATTATGTTTCAAGAGTTTAAACAAACAGTATCTTGCAGATACAATTTAAAGATAGGATAAGATTACCTTAAGAAGGGATTGAATATGAATACATAATTATTAAACCCATATAACATCTATTTAAAAATGGTAATGAACCTAAATGAAAGTTTAGTTTATATTATTTAATATTCATTTAGAATTTCTTAAATATAAGCTGGTTAAAAATGCTTTAAATAATTTAATTGATACAGTCACAGAGTAACAGCTTAAACTACATTATGTACTCTAAGTACGCCATTATAAATGGTATGTATCCTCATTAAAAAATAAATTATTTTATATTAAGCTTTTTAACTCGTATACAATAATAAAATTATTGATTCTTTCCCAAAATACTGAATGTATTTAAGTTAGTTTAAGTTTCAATCCTAAGCTGAGTAAATTATTCAACTGAGCTGATATAAATATTCATTCGCATTGATTAGCGCTTCCTATGGAAAAAATACTGAACCAATTCCAAATTTAAAATCTGAAACTGGCCCAGAGCTCCATTTTAATTCATTCCGGCTGGCAGCCGCTGCTGAGCTAACTATAAATCCTCTACTGACCCGCAAAAAGAGGAAAAACGTTGTATCGTTAACCGCTTTTCGCAGTCCTGCCGAGGGACATACTGACTGCATAATTTGCCTTGACGTTGTCTCCGCAGTCCGCACTCTCTCCCTTCAGACTCTTGTCTGAAAAATTCTCGTTTTAATTTTCATGTCTGTGGACCCGAAAAATGGGACGGAGGCTGTCAAATAAATTATTACAATGTCGTGTAAGAGCCGCAGAGATTAAGCAATTATGGGCCACTTAATGTTGCACTCGGCCTCGGCCTCGGCCCCTCAACTTGCAGTCATTTTCATTTTCTGATTTGGCTTGCATAAATTTTCATTTGGTAGTGCTGGGTTTAACCACCAATTAGATTGGGCCAGCCTGCGGTACCCCTCGTCCCTCGTCCAAGCTGCGGGTGGAAAGTTTTCTCTGGCTGTTTCCAAAAAGCAGGGAAAACCCCAAATTCAATGGCTGCTCCTAATGCGGCCGATGTTTTTGCAGTTGCTGCTTCTGATGTTGCAGGTGCAACATATAGAGGCAAAACTGCAAATTAAAATGATCGTAGTACCGAATTTGTCGACACTGACATATCTCTTATAGAAATTATATAATTTAGGAATAATTAAATTAAAATTTGTTTATTTAAGCTAACCAATTAAACTGAGTTATTAGGAAAATAAACCTATGCTTCAAATAATCTATTTAAAATACATAAATTTCAGCTGAATTATGTTGTTATTAAGTCTATTAAGCTAAATGTAATCACAAATCAGCAAAAAATTATATAATAAATTACTAGACCTTGCCTAATTTATTTTTGAGTTAACTTTCTGATTAATAATGTAAAAAACCAATTATATCTTATGTTCAGTTAATTAATGTGCTATAATAAATCTCTTAATAAAATGGTTTACATTTCTATAAATCTCCAATAAATTTATATAAATATTTAAAAACCTCTTATAAAAATTTGTACAGATTCATTTTGTTAAAGTAAGAAAAATAAATTGAATTAAATAAAATAAATAATAAGATTTCGTTTTAAAGTTAAAAGCTAGGAATGAGAGCATCGTAATATTCTGCGATTACCGGAGTCTTTTAAACAATTCCTAGTAACTAAGCTGGCAAGTTCCGAAGGGAGAAAGTTGCAATGTTGTTCTGATGTTGCTTTTTTTTGTTGCCTGTTTCTGCCTTTGTTATTGTTGCTCCCCTTGCTGCTGAGGAGTTGCTGCTTTAGCAGCCT
Source organism: Drosophila pectinifera (assembly GCA_008042775.1). Lineage (NCBI taxonomy): Eukaryota > Metazoa > Arthropoda > Insecta > Diptera > Drosophilidae > Drosophila > Drosophila pectinifera. The sequence goes on from VNKC01005080.1 coordinate 25,056, forward strand.
GTCGGCAAAAGTTTTGTGCGTGCGCGAAACCATAAAAACCAACGATGTGGCAAGAGCCCTATTTGATGCCCCGCCCCGAAGCTCTTGCCACAAAATCGTTTTTTAATAATTTTGCCGGCTGTAAGCGGCGGGAGGGGCTAAACGGGTTAAGGCGTCTATTGAGTTTTAGCCAGTAAACTGCAAACAATTTAATCAATTTTATTCCCATTTTTACCCAGTCACTTCCATGTCTTGTCCCAGTCAAATTCCATTCAGAAATTGCAAATGTTGCCTTTCTTTTCCAGTTTAGCTTTGCTCTTGTTGCTTAGAATAACTTGGGTGAATAATGAATAAAATGAAATGAAAACAATTTCAGGCGGCTACGGAGCACGCATACATATATATGGAATTTTAATTTTTTAATTTCATTGTGGGCCAGGAGTGAGGGAAGAACAACTGCAGGCATAACCTAAAACCAACAAAATCAACAAAACACAAGGAACAACTAAATTGAGGCTCAACTGAAAATAATAAAACACCTGAACATTTATATTTATTTAAGTTCCAGCTGAGACTTACTTGAATAATTATTTTAAAAGAAATAGGAAAAAGTACATATGTCGGCTTTATATTTATTTTAATTTATCTTAACCAATCTTGTATGAGTTACAACATATTGTTGAATGTTCTTATGTTGAATTGTATCAGCAAGACGACCATTTGTTTCCTTCAGTGCAGTAATGTTAGCAGCAGCAACTGCAGCGCAGTAACAGACAGGCAGAAGCAGCAACAACGTCACACACAACATCAACATTAACAGCAGTAACAACAAGAACAGCAACAACAACCAGCAACTGTCGCCTGCAAATCAATCTCAGCTGTCTTCCTCTAGACAATTTATGCATACTGCCACAAAAACCCACACACACACACTCATGTACACATCCAGGATGCAGGACAAGACATCTTCAAAACTGGCTGCTGTTCTTGTTGTTGCTGTTGATGTCTCTTATGTTTCATTACATTTTTTGTGTTGCGGGTTGAGGAGGGGTTATTCATCTATGCATATGAAACCAGGAAAAGAGCAAAGCAAGCAAATGACGAAGAGAAACATCAGCAGAGAAGGACAAGCGGGGGAGAGAATAGAAGCAGAAAGCTTCTACACTGAGATCAAATACTTAAAAATTATTTTAAAGTCATAGAAAAAATTGAATATGCCAAGGCAAATGCCTGTAAGCTGCAGCTTTTGTGTTCGTATTAAATGTTTGACTTCATATTTCCAAAACAAAAAATAGCAAATTACTCTAAAAGTGATTTCCAATCAGTTGCAATTGTTCAAAATTTATCAAAAATTGATATATACTATTACTTATAATTTTTCTCCCTGTCATGCCAGGCATTGGAGAAGCGGCGTTCACAGTCCATGTCATTTGTCATTAAAAACTTGGACAGAAAGAGATAGGACAAAGCTGAAGGAAAGAGAGGGGGCTACAGAGCGGGCTGGAAAGGGCAAACAGTGGATAGCACGAGGATCAGGGGAGCCATGACCAGGACTAAGACAGCTAACAGCTGTTGACAATGGAGCCAAGCTTTTGGTTAACATGGCGTATGCGCAATATGTTTGCATACGCCCCGCCACCCAGGCCAGCCATCACCCTCCATCCTGCCGAGATTTTTGCTGTCCCCCTTGCCCCACCACGTGTTTGCCTTGGGAAACCATAAGTAAAGATTTTAAGCGCATTTTCCTTGCAAAATTCAACATCAACAAAGCTGCAGCTACAAAAGCTGTCTGGCCAACTGAAGAGAAGGAAGCACAAATGTTATTACAACAAACATTTTTGGCTGCGTCCTCTTGCCGCTGCTGAGTGCTGAGTGTTGTTGTTGTCGAATTCCTGCAGTCAATTCAAGGATACAAGTTAACAATTTAAAATGCAAACATAAAACGGAAGAACATTTTTCAAATATTTTATTTCGGCCCTGTAAATACGAAAATGGCCGGAGCAATTTTAATTCACTTAACCGCAACAATTATTTACTCAGAAGCAAGTGGCGAAAACAAAAAACAGAATCAGTTTCACAGATTGAAGGCCAAAAAGACGGACTTAAAATGTAAGCGGAAAGAAAGCTGCTGAAGAAGGAAAGGAACTAAATTAAAAAGTCAACATATTTGAGCCAAGCTACATTTAACAAATGAAAAGACTTTGCACAGCGTCGAAAGACTAAGAAAATAAATATAAGTTCGTTGCTTTTAGCCTTGAGTAAAGCTCTTAATCGGTCTACTCTCCATATTTCGTTTAGAATACCAAAGGAATATTTTACTAAATATAAGAACTTAATCGTTATACAAGTAATACATTTTAAAATTGTTTTTATTCAGCTAATAAATAATTTACTAAAGAAACATTTGTAGTTTCAAATTATTTCCGAGTCGTTAAATTAATCTGCAAGGAACTACTTCTACTTTAAAATCAAGATGGTGAAGGTAAAAAAACGACTCTGAATTAACTGCATATATTTTTCTATTTTTTGGTGAGCTTCTTGAGGAAATAATACAAATATATAGTAGTAGTAGTATAGTATATATATATATATAAAATATAATATTTTGTTTGTGCCAGAAGGAAAGGTTTTTTTCTTTCATTTATGTCTCTACCCACACATTTTTCGGTTCGTTTTTAGAGAATACCATATAAAACTTGCTGTTTAGAGGGTAATAAATATAAGAATGTTTGAATTCACAGATATACCTACATATATTCGGTCACTATGTACCAAGCTAAGCAAAATGTCAACAACTGTTCCGGGCACTTTAAATAGTTATTGTTGTTGCAGCTGTTGGATCGATTGAACTGCAACAATTTACTGTTGCTCCAGGTCACTTTGTAGCTGCATGCAAAATAACTGGTTTAAAAATTCTAAAAATTCAATATAAAACCAAGTTTAGTGCTTAAGAGGTTTTAGAGTCAATAAACGGCATGTGCTAGGAGAATTTTCGTATTTTGAGCGTAAAAACTTAATAGAATTTGTCTGGATTGCTATCGAGTTAGGTTAGAGAATTTAAATTTTCTTTTAATCTAATTGTAACGGAATAATAATATAATCTTTAAAATATTAAATCATAAACTGGCTAAAAATGTAAAGTGAAATGTTCACTTGCGAGAGATACAAATACATAGTCGGCAAGCCAAGTATATAATACTAAGCCCTTGCTATTGTCTTATTAAAAATGCGGGAACCAATTCCCCATGTCGACTCCGAAAGATGTTCCTGCAATAATCATAAACAGAATTCGCCAAGAAGTAGATATTGTCGCCGAAAAATGCGCTTAGTACTTAGCATTTGTTCCAATACACTTTGCCATATTGAATTTGTGATTAGGCAAATAAACTCGGTGGAATTACACGAGCTTTGCCAGTGGAAAGTGTACTCGGCTGGCAAGGAGTGTAAACACAAATCAGCATATAAAAAGCATCCTATATGATGCTTAAAGTAAATATTCATTGGCCCTACTTCAGGTTGAATAGAGCCAAGAGCAACAAAGGAGGCGAAATCATCAAATTACAAGTTTGCTTTGTGCAAGGAGTTCTCCGAGACTGCTCGAGGGGTGAAATAATATTGTAAATTTTCACTGCACCAAATTGGAGCTGCCTGGCAGTGGCAGGGGATGGATATGGGAAGCGTTGCCATTGCCATTGTGTCGCCCGTTTATGTTTTCATAATAAATTCATCAATTCAATTTATTTTTTCAATCAAAATAAATATGCCCTCGCCGCTTTTGTTCGACGCTCAGCGAAACTTGACTGTGAACTGAACTTGACACAGTATTAAAACCGAATAAAATGATATAGGAGAATAGGAACATTTTTATTGAAGCTATTTTTTCATTTCAATAAAATACATTTTTAAAATGAAATAATAAGAAAAACGATATAAACTGGGTATTGGATAATCCCGTATAGAGAATAAAGATATTAAAATAAAACTATTTAAGGCTGAGTTTCATTCAATCTTTTCAGAATCAGTAAAGTAAATAAATACTTTATTGCAGCTTATGTTTATTTATTCTGGTGTTCATTATTGTACTATTTCTTATCTGAAAAGTTAATTAAACTCGCCTTATAAACTTGTTGGAATCTCATATGCAGGCTGCGTTAATTACCGCAGTAACCCTTGCACTAAATTAATGAGTACCAGACCACGGAGGCAGCATATTAAACGAGTTCTTAGCGTAAGCCGCAAAAATCTCTCACCAAAATGTGGGGCTAATTAAAATAATTGAAATCATTTCAGAGGCAGCAGTCATAGGGATCCTTCCTCACCTGCAGAACACAATCTCCCACAGAGCTGGTAAAAATATGTGCGATGCGGAAGGAATCTCTTCAGGCGCCGCTCCGCCGACGTCCTGTGGAGGACGCTCCGCCCAACATAAATTATGCACAAAAATAGCGAGCACAGTGTTTTATCTTGTCTATCAAGAGTGTTTAGCAAGTTTTTGAAACAGCGCAGCCATTATGCAAATATGCATACGGCAGCGGGCGGTCCACCCTTAGTCTGAATGCCCCCGTGCCATCCCGCACCCCGTAACGTTTTCCCGGAAGGGGTGTCTGTGCGCCGCACATACTTTCATTTGTTGCCGAGTTTTCGCATAATTTTTAAATGCATTTCCGCCAGCGTCAAGAGTCGTCGGCCGCAGCTGAAATTGGCTTATAAAGTTCTGCCACTATAGCTTTTTGTTTAAATATATATTTGGGGTGCGTAGTGTAGAGCTTTGTTCTATCTCGATAAGCTGAGGGGAAAACTAAACACTATTGTTTACAACAGGAAAGGGGAAACTTTAGCTAGGAGTTCGATTTCACAGATACTGTCCAAAAGTGATTTGAATCGAGTATATATATATAGACCAGACGAAATTAGTGTCAGGTAACTAATCTTTTTGTTTTTTCCAATAAACAGTTTTAATTAAATTGGTTTTAACTTTTTCCCTTTTAACTTTCAATTCAGATTTGAGTTTATGTAGAAACAGTTATTATTGAGATTATTAACTAACTATTAGTTTTTACAGGGTTAGTTTTTATTTTATTATTTCGAGTAAATAATACAATTCATTTAATTCAATTTATCCAATAAAACAAAATATTCCCCTTATTTATTATTATATTTTTTAAATTGATGTTATTTTATTATCGGTCATTATTAAAATAAAACCATCACATTTATTATTACTTGATAATAAGTTTCCAGAAAATGAAGTCTTTTAACAGACTTAACATTATCTGTAGTGAATACCTAACAGCCAAAGCTAACAGCAGCTCGCTTCTGAAAGGAGAAGCTTTGTCAGCAGAACTTGCCCTGCTAGCTCTGCTCTGTTAACTTGCACCACCGTTGACCTAGAAATAACATTAGCAGACGCCAGTTAACATCACCTGTTACTTGCACAGAATGAACTCTGCTGAGGGGTAAGCATTTCCAGTCGCTGTTACAATTCCAGCCCCAAGCCAAACACCGCTGTTAATACGCACAATAGAGGCAATGTTAAATTACCCGCTGACAAACAGAATAAATGAAATTTCAGCAGCTTTATGATATCAAAGAACTGCAGTAAGCTCCGGCATATAATTTAAAATGGTGTGCTGGTGGCAGAAACGCAGCTCGCATAATGCAAAATAAAATCAACAATTTTGCTTGACTTTGCGCATGGGTAATTATGGCGAAAATGTCAACAGGACTTTGCTTGTTATTGTAGGTTAAGCGGGCACTGAGACTTTCCACTTTCCACTGGGCCTTGGCCACTGTTGGTTTTTAATTTCAAGTTAAGGCAAGCCAAGGCAATGGGGCTTAGTGGGCGCAGGAAGGCTAGGAGGGGGCGTGGCAGGAGAGCGGAAGCAGCTCAAAGGATGTACGAGTGTGCACTCCAAGTTGCGACTTTTTTCACGGCTCCGGTGGCTGTTACTGTACACTGCGTGAAAATCCATAACAGAATTATGTTTTACCATTAGCTTGATTTGAAAGAAATTATATTTTTTATTATTTAATATTTTTGAAAAAGTTTTTGGTTCACAGATTTTTTGTAAGGACTTTGTTAATACAAAAGTATCAATAAAAAGTATTCTGATTGTACTTAGTTCTCTTTTCTTATAAATTATTAGAAATTAATTGTGAAAGTATTACATTTATATGTTAAAATATGCAACAGAAGCTATTTACATTTTTCTGTATGTGTGTTTTTGTTATTGCTGCTGTTGTGACACCAGTAATTAACATAACACAAAAGGACTGGCTCTTTGAAGTGTTTTGCTCTCTTCACTGCCCGCTGTAGCCCCCGTTCCCCTGTCCTTTGCACTTAACAGTGATTAAAGTAAATTTACCTGAAACTGTTGAGCCTCCAGTATGCTTGTGCGTGTACAGGTGTTGGGTGCTTGCCGGTGAGAGTGTTGTACCTGTCTCGGGTTAGCCAAAGAGAGCAGCATCTGCGGTTTCGCGGGGTGGCTGTCAGGGGTGGCCACGGGTTAGGTTAAAGGGAGTCGGGAGTCGGGGCACAGCTCCTTTAGTCGCTGTCTCGGGGTCAGATTTCGCCAAGCTGGAACTACACTGTTCAGTTCACTGTTCAGTAAGTCATGTATTAAATAAGTTTACATTACATAAGAATAACATTAGAAAAATAACATATTTAAATTGAAAAAAAGAGGGTCCCTCCTATACGATACCTAGCACTCTGGTATAGGAAAACCTATTTTTGGAGAGAATTAAAATTCCCTTAAATAGTACTTGAGCTCGTCATATTTTTATATCCAATAGTAATATTGTCAATCCGTTAAAACTTCGATATATCCTGAAAAATGTTTAAATATAATCACATCAGAAATCGAAGACAAATAAATGGTATTTATTTATATTAAATCTTAAAAATTTCCCTTAAGATCTATATCTTTATCCAACAATTACTAATCACATAGTAGCACCCGCTCTTTTCTTCAGTGTCCTTCGCCACCTTTAGGGTTTCAGGATGCCTTTGGCACTGCAGTTGCCCTGGTGTCCTTGTCCGCTGCACTGTTTGTCATTTCCGCTTGTCTCGGTCCAAAATCCCCACCTCTTTCCCCCAAGTCCCCGTCTCATTGCACCGTGCAACAGTTTAGCGACATCTTCAGCGGTATTTGGCAATGCATCAGCATCAATATTGATAGAGGGGCGAGAATACCTGGCAGGTGCTTCGATTATGCCGAAATGAGATTGGGTATTAGTGAGTGATGCCAAACCAAAATCAGAGTGTTTGCCAGGGAAATACATCCTTGAGAAGAACACCAATTTAAAGTTTTCCTCTCAAGTTTAAGTTCTTGCTAAATTTAAAGGGCTTTCGAAAAAGTTGTAAAGCGGATTTTACAGCTCTTACCTTGCATATTTCTGGCCAATATTTACTTGACAAATATGAAATATTTACCAATATCAGTTCCCAAAAGTTGTAAATGAGTTCTTGAGACAGGAAGCTTTTCGCTCCGTTCCTTTTTCAATGAATTGTAGCTTACGATTTTGTTGGTTGTCCTTTTCCTTCAAATATTCCTGATTTTGCTTTTTCGCTTTTCTCAGATTCTTAGGAAAAACAATTTCATATTTCAAACGTTGAAAACCAAATGCATTTGACATTTTTAGGTCTTTAAAGTTTTTTATTGGTTTTATGGTTGTTTCATTGATTTGTTTGCCTCGCTTGCGAGTCCCACACCATATAGGAAATACGTTTCCAGGGAAATGGCCCACAAAATGGACACTTCTGGGTGCTTACAGCCGCTTCAAAATGAATGCTCGCCTTTGTTTTTCATCCTTGAAGCTGTGCTCGAGGTGTATGTCAAAGGTTTTGAAGGGTGGGATGAGGACTGTAGCTGAAGGCCTATGAAAACGGTTCAAAAATATTGAAATAGTGCGAAAAATTGGTGAATTGATTTTCAGCACTTTAGGCATAAGTCCACTTTACTTTCCCTCGAGTTTCCTGTTTGTTTTATGATTTTGACAAGAAAGTTATTATAAAAGGGTAGGACATTCGACACTTTGTGTTCATAAATCAATTTTGTAGATTACTGAGAACAAATGGCAAAGCAAGCTAAAATAATATAATAATTATGTAATGCAGGGATGTGTTTTAATAAATTTAATACATTTTTCGTACATGTTTTAAGAGAAGAGAAAATATATATCTTCTGAAATATATGTAACATAAAATACAAAGTATGTAATAGTTTATTGCTTATTCCAGTTCGTTCGAATTAAATACCAACAGCTTTCTAGCCAATTCACAATTTAATTAAATTTAATTAGACCTAGAACTCATCTTAAAAAGGCAAACGAGGCGGATTTTAATTTCGGTTCTTTGATTTTTTCGGTCTTTCCTAGCCACTCGTAAATCTCCTGGACCCCCTTAATATATTGTTCATAGAATTCTCTACCTCTGGCTTATTTGGCTTGCTATTTTCGGTTGATGGCTGGCAAATGGCCATGCGAGGCAAAAAACCGCCGGTGCACAACTCAAGTCAAGCAGAAGCACATTACGCATACGTCACGTTGAACACGTGCGCGACAAGTGGAGAATAGCGGAGCAAAGCGAAGAAAAGGCGAAGCGTTGCCGAGGCGGACCCAGGAAAGTGAGATAATTCCCGGCGATGCCACAACAATGTTGGACTTTTTAATGGATTTTCATTAAGTTTAAAGCCAGATGAAGGGGAAGGGAGAAGTTGGATGGAAAAGCTCTTAAGAAGTTCATTACAGCGATAGCAGTGCCAAAAAGTTTATTTGACCATTTAGTGGCAAATGCCAAACCCAGAGATGTTTTACCCAAGACAGTAGATGAAAAGTACCGAGAAAATGTGGTAGGGGCAGAAATAGAGACTGAGACTGTGGCCAGTCAGCATTTATCTATCATGTTTGTAATCACTTTTCATTAGGTTTCTGTGGCTGCCTCGCTCGAACTTCTCTTTCACCCCTACTTTCCCCTGCTACTTTCACCAGGCTCCCCGACTCGCCTTCTCGGGCTGTGACTGTTGCCTTTTGGCGAATGCAATTCGCATAAAAGATTTTCGCACATGCTCGAAAATTTTCAAGTGTAGGAAAAAGTTTTTTAATTGGAAAAACACATTTAAGTGGATTTCACTGCGAGTGAGCGAGTGACTGAGCGAGAAAGGGAACTTTTTAATACTGTTTATTTAGCTGCCCCTTTTCCACTTGTTTCCCAACATCCCCTCTATTGAGAGTATCGCCATATCCAGTGGGGTTAAAGGAAAACTTTCCTCTTGTTCGCCAATTTCCATTGCCTTTAAACTGGGCAATTATGAAAAATGTCCCGGAAAATGCACAATCCCCGAGCATATCTAACTCATTTCATTAGTTTTCCCCCGGAAAGCAGTAAAAAACATTTTAATGTCTGTAAATATTTCATAACTCTGTAGTGCAGTGTAGTGCTTTTCGCTCTGGTGCCGCATATTAGGCGGATTTAAAGTTGGCCAGGTCAAATTTCGGCCCTGGGCTCATTAAAACTTATTTTCCAGACCTCAGTCAGGAGACTTTGGCTAGGCTTCCAGTGTGAGCCATATGTGCTACTATAAGCCAAAGTATTGTTCATAATTTTCAGTTTACATTCGAATAGACGGAACTACCAACTACACCCTCTGCAGCCTGTTACTATTGTTACAGAAAATTTAATTTTAACTTATTTATATTTATTACACGAGCGATTGTTATATTATTTCCTTCTTTCCTTTTGCTATAAGCCCCGAAAAACAATAATTTATTTTAAAGCAAATTTATGCAGAATGCATAATGCCTTCGTTTCCTTAAAAGATTTTTGTAAGTTGGGTATTTAATATATTAGAGCTCTCTATTTATATATTTAATAGTCTCAATTTAACTTAACTTATTTACCCCTAATTATTTAACGCAATATACATTTATATAATCATTATAATTCGACAATCTTACCTTTGGATATCAAGGTTTTTTTCTCTCTTCGTAAGAGTATTTTACTTTCCTACTCGAAGCGAATGTAATGCACTGCCTTGCATTTATATTTCCACTTGGCTAACATAGACACACGCACACACACATATGTACAATAGCCGTAAACTGAGGTAAGTGTGCGTACGTGTTGGCCGTGTGTTTGTGCTTCTGTTGAAGGATGCATGAGGGCTTTAACTACATGTGCAACCTGTTTCCAGCTCGGCCCTGTCCGAAGTCTGATGGGTGAAATATTTTTCAAACTTTATTCACATTCGTGGCATGTGCAGCTGAAGGGGCAAGGTTGAGTTCATTGTGACCACATTTCACGGCAACGATCATACGTCACGTTGTCCAGGCCCAGACTCTTCCACCTCGCCTTATTCAGCCCTTGAAAACGCAAATCTGCTAGTTAAATAAAGTAAGGAAATATTTATTTTCAGTGGAAATATTAGATATATATTTCCATAAAACCAAGGCCATCGAGTAGCAAAGTTTTTGCATTAAATGAAGACCAATTTCTTTAAAAATAAGATTAAATTCAGGGTTTTATGAAACCCAGACTCTTAAAGACATCAAATTCCTTATAAATTATACAATATAGCTTGTCACATCTATTATTTAAGGTAAACTAAGTGATGAAGGCACAAACTTTAAGAAAAGCTGAGTTGAAAACAAAAAACTGCTTAAACATCCTGTCTGAAAAACAGCCAACAAAAGGAGCTGGCAAAAACTGCATCAGACAAAAGCTGAAGGGGACGAGCTAAGCACACACTCTCTGACAGAGGGATAAATATTTCATCCCTCCTCAATATCCATCCCCCCAACTGAGGGTCTCGCTTTCAGTCAAGTCATTTGTCTGCCAAGGAGCCACCGAAAAAAGGGATAAGAGGGATAACACATATAGTTATTTATCAAGTTATAAGTTATGATGTCAGCATGCCGGCATTATGTGACTGATAAACCCAAACACAAACACAAGGGTGCCCAAGCACACACATCCTCTACTTACGGCTCCTCCTAAATGAGATGAAAAATCGAGGTGAGAAAATTTTGACATTGCCGTCATTTGTTGTGGCGCTCACTTAGGAGCCCGCTTTAAGTACCCTCTAGCAGGGAGTATTAGGCTTTCTTATAAAAACAAATAGTCCCTATTTATTATTAAACAGAAGTAAAAGCAAAGTTTGCTTGCATATAAATAAATATAAAATTTTAAAAACAGTTTTTGGATCCTTATTTTTGTCCCAATTTTAAGGAAAACTCAGGGATAAAAATATTCATAGCTCAGCCAAAACATCCTTAAAGTCAGTTCGGAAGGTCTTTCTATGTTAGTTTTTATGAGGTTATTTAATCTGCATATTGAGTTTAGAGATCAGAAAAAATAAATTTTTGGCCAATTTTTGACAATTTTAATGATGTAACCCCTTATCAAATTTTCAAAAATTGGCCAAAAATTTTTTTTTCTAATTTTTTAAAGTATTTTATTGCTAAATAATTAAGCTTTTAACGGTGAATGGGACTATATACGGCATTTGGCTGACATTCCATTTTTGGCTAAAATATGCTGTTAAGAAGACTTCAGGCTTATGCATTTTTTGTAATACATTTTAATAAATCTGTAGTAATAAATTTTAAATGTATATTTTTTATGTACCAATGGTATACATTTATTGATATAGTTATAAAAACTTTTTTTATTATAGTAAAAAAAACTTTACTGAGCATTTTCTGAGTCGTCTTTTGAAATCCGTCTTTCTCTTTATATTTTTTTCCTCCGGTTGCTCTCTCCTTAAATAATGATGATATGAGAAAAAAGGCAACAGGGAGCATCCCGCCGTCTCCCTTGAACAAACATTTGCATAATAAATTAAATCAACGGAGAAAAATAGAAGGGAAAAAGACAGAAAGCTCGACGCAGTTGTAAATTAAAAGGTCACGCGAAGGCAAGGACATGCCCCAGCTCGACTCGCCTCTGCATCTCTACCCAATCCTTTGGCTCAATGACACACTTAACAAGGACCCCCTAAACATCCCAAGCCCCAAGCCTCCAGTTACGAGGCCGACTTCTCCGCTAAGTTTAAGTGCAAGTGAGCCCCAGAAGCCATCATCAAGTCACCGCAGGCAAGTCCATGTCGTCGTAATGATGAGGACACGGCAAGACCACAGTCTCTGAAACTGAAAATAACACTTTGTGATGGGCTATAAAATTATAATAATTAAAATCTAGATACAAATGAAGTTGAGAATATTGATGAATGCCTAGGAATGTGTGTACCGTTCAGCTATATATACAATAGCTAACCCCTTAAGCTGTAATAGATTCTAGAAATAATATATATATACCCATATTAGAGCTCTCTTACAAGGATTCCCCTTATTGAATCGTCCTTGGTAATGCTAATTTATTTCCATCATGGGAACTATTCCACTTGCAAAAGTTGTAATTTATTTTGCAGTTACCCAAGCGTTCTCAACACCCACTTCATATTTGTTTTGCTCTTTTCCCAGGCTCAGTCGAGCTTAATCTAACGCACTCGCAAACACGTCAAGCCACAAAAGTTGACTCTTGGCAGTGTTTACAATTGGCAATAGTGTGGAAAAGTGTAATGGATAAACACACATGGAGCAAATGAGAAAGTGGAGGTAAGAAGTAGCTACACTCGAAGAAGATAAATTCAGATGTGTACCAGGAAAGTTGAAATATTTAAAGTCATAGTTTTTTTTTTTTTCAGTAATAATTTTGTATTTATTACATTCACATAAAAGCTTGCAGGCTGTATCTCCCGTTCAATAGTTATATTTTAAAGTCGATTTCTTGTGGTGTATCTGCCATAACAATGCCAGCTGGAAAATAATGCTTTTGATGCCTGATGACGCATGTTGTAAGCAGAGCATTAATTAAGCGCTGGATGCAATTTCCCAGGGCCCATAATGAGCTTTATGCGGCACCCAGCTAGAGCAATGAAACCCGGCCAAAGTCAAGTGTTGTAACCACAATCTGTTAGCTGATGTGTGTGCGAGTTGCATCTTGTGGTCAGCTTGGTGTTGCATAAAAATACCATTTTACCCGAGGACATGCCCTTCTTGGTCCTGCGGTTTGACCCCCCCTTTAGCACACACACACAAATTTCTCACATTTCCCAAGTGCAAATTAGTTTTTTCCTGGTTACGAAGCTGAAACATAAATTTACATTAACACACAGACACTCACACGGCCGCAAATAATTGCATCTAAATTGGGGAATTCTCCCTTGAATTTCATAGATGGCATTTGGGTTCAATTTCGTTGCGGGTTTCGCATTTCAATTAGAAGCAATTATGGCAGGCTGGGAAGTGCAACATGTGACGCCAACTTTGGCGACGACTTTTCAATGTCTCTGGTTTCCTCGTCCATATTGATATCGAGGGGTGTATTGGTTTTGTGACACAATTTTCAAAATATTCGATAAATACTATGAGTTCTTTGGTTTTTACATTAGAGGGTATTATTGTGGATTTAATTTTATATTAGGTTCTGAGCTCATATAAAATATTTTTTTAACTAATTCTAAAACTTAAAAGATACTGAATAATATACAATAGGTTTTCTAAAATATATTTTCAAACCAAATAAAATTCTTTTGGATGTTGTAATGAAATATTTTGAAGGAAACCTTTTTTTTATATAATTTAAAAACAATACTAAAGGGTATTTTGTAGTCGGAATTTTGTATTTATTCTGTTTTTCTTTTTCTCTCCTTCGGCAAATGTTGCCAATTTGTAGACAATTAAAAAACTTTACGTGTCTCGGCATTAAGCGAGCAAATTGTTTTAAAATTTCCTTTGTGGGAATGGGAAACCCGAAAAGAGGCGGCAGAAGGGCGAGATGAAAATTGAGGAAAAGGAGATGGAAAATGACTGCCAAAACTGATTTCAATCGCACACATGTGTCGCAGTTCCCCCACAGTGAACTGAGCCGTCTTCTGGCCCACTTGGAACGGAGAAACTTTTGTTGGGAAATTGCGTACATAAATTCAATTAGTACGCAATGCCACAAAAGTAAATACTGATGACAAACTGAGAAGGAAAGTGTACGCTGTAGGGGAAACTCAGCGGTTGGGCCTACAATTTCTGCGAGTGGAAGCCGTCTGCTGCTGGGGCAACGGGAACCCGTTTGAAATTCTCACGCATTGCGCCAAAAGCGTTTAAGCTTTGAAACCATATTTGATTGCATCTGACACATGTCATGTGTAACTAAGGAGTCGCCACCAACCAACCGGCAGCAAGGACAGCAACAACAACCAACCATCCCAACCATCCTCGTTACCTGCCGCACAGAACAACAACTAAGGGAAAAGCGGGAGAAGATTGGGGGAAGATCGGGGGAATCACCCCAGGAGCAACAAGCGGAAGCTGCGGCCTGAATGGGTTTCCCGCAGCGAGATGCACTGCGTCCCAGCCTGCCAGGGCAGCCCAATCAAATGTGCGAAATTAAATGCATCTCATAGGGGTGAGTTTCAAAGTGTGTGTGTGCTCATCCTGAATTCAATTAATAGGCCCCATTACCGTTTAATTTATGTTTAACTTGCTTGAATTAAATAATAAGTTCAGAAGTTAGTTTGGCTTTTTAAAGTGGCCTTTATAAATTTATACAAGTTACCTATGCATGCCCAATAATATTTAAAAAATATTTGAGTACTCACAATTATTGTATAACCACAATTTTTGGGGCCTATTACCGTTTATTTGCTGTTTAACTTGCTCGAATTAAATAATAAATTCAGAAGTTATTTTGGCTTTTTAAAGTGGCCTTTATAAATTTATACAAATTACCTATGCATGCCCAATAATATTTAAAAAATATTTCAGTACTCACAATTATTGTATAACCACATTTTTTGGGGCCTATTACTGTTTAATTGCTGTTTAACTTGCTTGAATTAAATAATAAGTTCAGAAGTTAGTTTGGCTTTTTAAAGTGGCCTTTATAAAATTATACAAATTACCTATGCATGCCCAATAATATTAAAAAAATATTTGGGCACTTACAATTATTGTATAACCACTATTTTAACTAATAACAAAAATATATGAATTACTTTTTAATTGTGACATTTGGATACAATTTAAACTTAAGCCAAATATTCAACACATCCTGTGGCATCCTGAATTTAAGGTTATTAAGATCTCTACGAAATAGTTCGAGGCAAATCCTAATAAAATATAAGGATTGTTAGTGAATAGAAATCATTTTCCCAGAAATACTCATTCGATTCAATGAATGATGCTTTCATTAAAAAAGCCCCCGGCTATTCGAGCCCAGAAAACACTTAAGTTTTCAGCTGAATTTACATTCCCTTCTCAAGCTAACCCACAGCAAGTGAGCCAAATTGTTGGACACAATTTTGCAGGCATGTAAATACGCAATTGTTAACTGAATTTCCAGGCAAATAGCTGACATTATGGGCCATGGGCAAAGCTGGAAACATGGTCTAAGACAACTCAAAGTGTGCTCAGTTGCAGGAACAATGTCCTGCAGCCCATGGAAATGGAAATGGCAATGGAAATGTTGCAGTTTCAGCAGCAACAGGAGCTGAAAGCGAAATAAGACCAGGAACAGAAGCGTGAGCTGCGTTTACTCTATCGAGTCAACAATGAATTGAAAGCCGGTCTAGGAGCTTCAAAATGAGCATCTGTCGACGGAGCGGACTATGCCAGGACAATGGCAGAACAATGTTGATACAAGTGTCCAGGCAAATGTAATTTAAAAGAAAATTAATTAAGTGTCCTGGAGAGGAATGAAATCAGACAAAAAAGACAAGTTGAATAGCAGCAGAAATTGGCAATAAGTAAGGGCTCCCTTACTTCCCTTGCCCCTGGCACATTTTTGTTCTTTCGGTGCATTTCTAATTGCATGTCTTCTGGCGACGGGAAAGCGGTGACCGGAGGTCCTTATTCCTTCGGTGCTCATGTTGCTGCAACCTTTCGGTCATTTGCATGATTATAGCCGAACCACAAAAGGCAGCAATTTCATCAGCCCTTAGCCCCCAAAAGTCCACCCTCGTTTGTCTCAATAAGGCAGCGCGTCAACTTTCATTTGTCATTGTGGGTGCGTCGCTCCAGCCAAGCAAACAAAATGCATTACCACAGACACGAGGACACCGAAGACAGGAGCGAAAGGACATGGACTCGACGCAGTTCCTTAGCAGCTGACCCGAAAAAAAACCTCAACCCTTAACGGGCAGACAAACTGGCACAGGAATAACTCCTCAGGCAGCTACTGAGAAGCAACAACGCCCACTAAAGCACATGCAGAGAAAAAACAACTAACAGTTTCTGTTTAAAAAAATAGAAATAATTGGAAAATGTATCAACAACTTTAAGTAAGATAAAATTTATAATCTATCACTTAATACTCGTATATAATTTAAAATATTTAGTTTAATATATAATACAACAATTTGAGACCTCCCAAAATATTAACTAAAACTACAATTGGTAACTGCTCAATATCTTTTGTGACTTTTCTAGCGTATTGTTACTCTTAGTGTATGGCCTTTACTGCTATTGCTACTGCAGCCTGACTGCCTTCTATGCGAAATCCATTAGCAACTAAAGTGAAATTCATTGTTGCAAAAGTACATGTTGAAATAAATTGAGTTGTGGCAACATCAACAGCAAAAGCAGCAGCAGCAGTCGAGACAGCAACAAAATTCAGCTTCCATCTCCTCTATCTCCTGCACCTGTTACGCACTCAGTGAGAAGGACAGAGTGAAAAAAAGGGACAGAGATGACTGCAGAGAAACTTGTTTGTCTTTCGCTAGTGCCACGTTGCGTATGCGCAACATTTCTATGCAATTTATTAGCAATTTTCTCTTCGCTTCTCCACAAGAGCTGGGAACCAAAAATATTTTCATTGGAAGCCAAAAATTGTTTTATATTTAGTATAATGTCGGACACATGTGGAAATTATAGATAGTAATCTGGTACTGATATCTGAGTCTAGAAAATAGTTTAAGGTAATACGAACAAACTATGAATATTAAACTGTGTAAGTGAACAAGAACTTTTCGTATCCTGCCAATGTAAGAATTGCTTACGAGCATTTCGAGTAAGGATCCTACAAATAATTTTATTTACGGAGTTAGAGACATA
Organism: Drosophila pectinifera; assembly: GCA_008042775.1. Classification (NCBI taxonomy): domain Eukaryota; kingdom Metazoa; phylum Arthropoda; class Insecta; order Diptera; family Drosophilidae; genus Drosophila; species Drosophila pectinifera. Next base: position 42,141 of record VNKC01005080.1, read on the forward strand.
CATTTATTTAGAGGCATTGAAAAATGAAATTATTTACTGTCATAAGTATTAATTAAAGTGTAAGACCTCAATATGTTTTTAAAGACACATTTTTACTGCTCATCCTATCTCCCATAATCTTCCCAAAATTTAGCAACTCTAAACATCGTTTCTACTCCCATTTGCCGTCGATAGAGTGGCGTTGTGCATTACAAGTTGGACAAGTCCCTGGAAAATGTTATGTAATTGCGTATACGACACGTGCGCCATGCAGCATGCCGCATGCAACGTGCAACGTCATTAGCCATAAAAGTTCAATTCATTTTGCGGCGACAAGTTGCAAGCCCTACACCCGCATACACACACGCACACCCAGCCACACTCGAATTATTTTGTTGGTCAGACCAAGCCCGACAGAGCCGACCCAATAAAAATGGGAGAGAAATTTTATTTTAATTTGCGTGGACATGGGTAGCCTACTTAATTGTGGCGGTGAAGCGACCGAAACGGAGAGAGGTGGAAGCAGATAAAGGGCAAAGAGTCCATATACACACCAACACTGAGAGAAAAAATAACACAAATACGTATATAAAAGCTATTTGCTTTTATAAATCAAATGCATGTATAGGTACCCAAACGCCGGCTACATTTATGGTAGCTTCATAAATATTCTTGGGATAATTCCTAATACCCTAGAGCGTGCAGCTTATGAAAGCACTATTTCCAAAACTATTACTCTCATTATTACGTATAAGGGCCAACTACTGCGTATGTTCTTTTAGTTATAATAGGTTACCTAGTGGATTTATGTAAACGTTCAATTTTGCCTAAATATTTATAAGATTTTTTCATTTACGCGAATTTGTAATTCATCTTTAAATATTTGACTTGTAGTTGAATAGCTACGAATATCGAAAACTAAAAAAAAACGTTACTAGAATATATATTTAAAAAAATAATAGGCGAATTATTTTTACACCTACTTTGATTAATGTATGTAATTAATTAACTGGTTCTTAAATCTGTGAAGAATCCTATTGTTCCGTTTCAAAATAATTACTCAACGTGCTACAAATTTTGTATAAAAGGGAGCTTAGTTATGACAGTATTTCACATCTGGACTCAGAGGATCTTGGACGAAGCCGCTTTTTCTGCAATCACCAAACGAGAAATGGATATTATCAAGGGAACACTCTTCCTTCTGACGACCTTATTGCTTTCAGCCCCTTTCATAAGTGCAGATGAGCCATATCAACGTCTAAGACGATATGGTCCATATCCATATGGTGAAAATAATCCATTTAAGTTAGTAACTAAAATGTATTAATTTTATGGTTTCGTGTAACTAGTGAAGTAGTTCTTTAGTCTGTGACGAAGCCTATTATTCCGATCGGAAATTTGAATTCAACTTTACCACATAAGACGGTTTATTTACGCGAAATCGAAGTTCAGCTGTAAATAATTAGCCATTCATTTGACTTCCAGTTGAATTGCTACGCAAATCGAAAACTAATTAGTCAACATTACTAAAATATATATTTAAAATAATAAAGGCGATGTATTTCTACACCTAATATGTATAAATTAATGGTTATGTAAAACTAGTTAGGTAAAAAGATTCTCCAATTCGATAAACTTAAGTCTGTGAAGAATCATATTGTTCCATTTCAAAATAATTAGTCAACGTGCTACAAATTTTGTATAAAAGGGAGCTTATTTATGAGAGTACTCACATCTGGACTCAGAGGATCTTGGAAGAAGCCGCGTTTTCTGCAATCACCAAACAAGAAATGGATATTATCAAGGGAACACTCTTCCTTCTGACGGCCTTATTGGCTTTAACCCCTTTCATCAGTGCAGATGAGCCATATCAATATCCAAGACCACCATATGGTAGAAAATAATCCATATAATTATTTAAAGTTAAAACAAAAATAAAGACGAATTATTTCCACAACTAACATGTATTAATTTTATAGTTTTGTGTAATTAGTTAAGTAGTTCCTTAGTCTGTGGCGAAGCCTATTGTTCCGATCGGAAATTTGCATTCAACTTTACCACAAAAGACGGTTTATTTACGCGAAATCGAAGTTCAGCTGTAAATAATTAGCCATTCATTTGACTTTCAGTTGAATTTCTACGCACATCGAAAACTAATTAGTACGTTACTAAAATATATATTAAAAAAATAAAGGCGAAGTATTTCTACACCTAATATGCATAAATAAATGGTTATCTTTAACTAGTTAGGTAAAAAGATTCCCCAATTCGATAAACTTAAATCTGTGAAGAATCCTATTGTTCCGTTTCAAAATAATTAGTCAACGTGCTACAAATTTTGTATAAAAGGGAGCTTATTTATGAGAGTATTTCACATCTGGACTCAGAGGATCTTGGACGAAGCCCCTTTTTCTGCAATCACCAAACGAGAAATGGATATTATCAAGGGAACACTCTTCCTTCTGACGGCCTTATTGGCTTTAACCCCTTTCATCAGTGCAGATGAGCCATATCAATATCCAAGACCATGGCCATATGGTCGAAAATAATCCATATAATTATTTAAAGTTAAAACAAAAATAAAGACGAATTATTTCCACAACTAACATGTATTAATTTTATTGTTTTGTGTAACTAGTTAAGTAGTTCTTCTGTCTGTGACGAAGCCTATTGTTCCGATCGGAAATTTGAATTCAACTTTACCACATAAGACGGTTTATTTA
>VNKC01005082.1:0-17019 GCA_008042775.1 Drosophila pectinifera
CCGCTGGAGCCGCTGGAGTTGCCAGCGGACTCCCCGCCCTCCGCTGCAACTGGAGTCTCCTGTAACTGAGCACGTGTTAAAGCCAGTTTTGGATGAACTTCAAGTTGGCTTACGTCTTTTGGCCCGGAAGCACTCTTCTTGTCCTCTGCAGCCGGCGCCACCTTGACTTTCTTGCTAGGCGGCGACTTTACCTGCAATTGATCACAAGCTAAAGCTAGTTTGGGGACTTCGACAGGACTTACGTCGTCTGGCCCGTCGCTCTCCGACGAGGTGGACTGTTGTCCCTTCATCGACTTGCCCATGTTTTTCATTTTAAGTTTTTCCGTAACGAGGAACGTGTAGAAAACGTGCTCTAGTTGGCTGACCAGTGGGACCAGCTTCGACTTTACAAGTCTAACCTGAGCAAGAACTCAGTGTTGCCAAGCGAGCGAAGCCAAGCAAGCACAGTGGCACAGGTACAGTTGGGTCACTGACTGACTTATGCTATTTCTGGGCACACTATAATATTATTAATGGGCTTTTGAAATGTAGGGGTATTTTGAGATTTGTTTTCGGCACCAAATATTTCCCAGTATCCTTTCCACCTAATCCCAATATAATTACTGATAAACTGCAATGCTTGGGGGATATATTTATGGTGCTGGCATGCCATGGTAAGTAAAAGGGGATTTAGAGCATAATTAATATTTTTTAAAATATCAATGATAGTTAAAGTGCGGCGTCATTTAAGGTAGAGGAAGAATATTGCGAATAGGCAAACCACCAACTATAGGTAGAGATCGCCGTGCATCTGTCGATTCCTCAGGGTCCTCAGGTATCTCGGGTACCTCAGGATCCTCAGGTTCCTCAGGATCCTCAGGTTCCTCAGGATTCTCAGGTTCCTCAGGTTCCTCAGGTTCCTCAGGTTCCTCGGGTTCCTCGGGTTCCTCGGGTTCCTCAGGTACCTCAGGTTCCTCAGGTTCCTCAGGTTCCTCAGTGGTTGTATCATTTTCTACTGGTTTCTCAGTAGTTTTTTGTTGTCCTGGTATTAAAATTTGAGCTTTGCATATTATTGAAAATGGAAAAGGTAAGAGTTTGCAATATTTATCCCAGCGTAAGCTCTATGAAATTAAGGTAATGTTAGTACTTATCAACGCTAATACAACTTTGTACCAAACTCACCGTCGCTGTGGCCAGTTGCAAACTGCAGACGAGAGTCGCCAAGGAGACAAGAACGAATGGGGAAATCTTCATCCTGGCTTAGTGTGATTCAGAGTGACTTTGAACGCAAGAAAGCGCTGTATTTATACAGAGAACCTTGACGATAAGAGTACACTGAAGTCGTGTCCCAATACGAATCGTGTGCCTATATAGATATAACTATATTTCACTGGAGGGGAACCCTTGGAGAATAGGCCAATTAAGATAGAGCTAAGTGAAAGATAACGCCTAGCAACGGTTATTAGTTGATAGAAGTAAGAAAATTATTACTATACAGATCTAGGATAGGTTGTATGGTCGCTGCCTTCAGTTTTAGCCGCAACTCCTTCTGCTTCTTGAGGCGCTCGGACACATGAGTGCTGTCAGAGCCTCGAAAGTAGACAGGGGGGTCGGTAGGAGATCCTTCTCTGAACAAGGACCCCTTCCAGCACAGACCGGAAGGGACAACCAGACGTTCCAAGCCGCCTTCCCGTCCATGGGGAGACAGGATGGCGCTGTCCTTTTAGCTCCGAGTGTCAAGTATGTCTGGGTCTGCAGTCAGCAAATGAAGGAGGAGCGCCGCCTGACTTCCCTGCAGTTTTGGGACTAGATTCTCCGCTTCTTCAGCTCGTCTCCAGGGTCAGCTTTTATGTTATGAGTATATTTGTAAATGCATATATATGTTATAGATATTTGCCACAAGAAAATTAAAAAATATAATATATATATAAGCTTTCATAGAATCGCATTATTAATATCCACGAGTATTTTCAATGTGGCATCAATGCCAGAGGTTGCAACAGCCAAAACAATTTGAAATCTTCAGTCGAATTCAATTCTGATTTCAAAATGAATTGTATTTATTTGTTTTACACCCTTAGGAATGCCCTCTCCTTACCTTAAAAATACTAAATCGCCACTTCTTCCATTTTCCTTTAAAGTTTCCTAAAGTGCTCTATATAAAGTATCCTATGTGCTTCCTGGTTTCTCCTGGTTAGGAGCTCCTCCCCACCATATGAAATCGTATATAATATATATTCAAATATCCTTCTCCTTGGTGCGCTTCTGAGGAAATAAATTGACAATATTTATGCTCTATTAAAATCGAAATATGTGAATTTATAATATGTAGTACATGGCATTAATAAACTAGTCAAGGCTCAGTGGCGACTTTAAGGCCAGGTGGTATTTTCAATTAGCCCAATCCAGATATGGCTAGAGTTGAGACAAATTCGAGTTCGAATGATTTGTTATTGAGGCTGGAATTAATACACAAGGCTAGAGCCGAGCCACACGCTCACATAATAAATGAAATCAAGTATTCAAATATGCTGCCATTTCCCCTCGACTCGGCTCGACTGGGGTCCTTCCTCCCGGCTCTTCCATCACAGCCTGCCAAGTGTTCAACCGCAACCAAGATGGCACTCAGTCTCAGCGCATCCTGGCCCCGCTCTCGCCGGGACCCTGTCCCCAGGCCTAGGCGCCTCGTGGCCCACATAAGTATGCTATGGATTCTGTCAGAATGTTAATCCAATCCCACTGCGGTTGCTTTGTAGTCTCTCTGTGCCAGTGTGTGAGTGTGCGGGTGTGCGGGTGTGTGCGGCTCGGGATGTGTTGATTTTTGGCTGAACAAAAAACCAAAGCCAGCCCCCGCAGCCACGCCCCTGGCGCCAGAGGCCTCAACCCTTAACCCTTAACCTTTAGGCCGCAGTTTATTAAAATAATATTTTCAAATATTGCAAATAATTCATATAAATTTAAAGTTTTCTGTTAGATATACATAGATATATACTCAGATATTTCTCATAATATTTTAGCTACATTTTATTAGTTAAAGTTTAGTTTAGTTAGTTAGTTAGTTATTGTTGCCACTTTTAGCCAAAAACAGGGAACTGCTTCTCCCACGAAAGGGTTAAAGCCTCCGTCGGTGGCTTCGCCTTCGACTTTTGCTAATGAAATAGAGCGTTCGTGTGTTTGTTTTTTGGGCCTCACAAACAAAGGCGCCAGCTGGAAAAGGGTCCGACTTCCCCTTTCCAGCCATTTCCGGCGCCTTCTGCTGGCTGCCCTCCTTCGTCTTGGCCGCCCAGATCCTGGTTGTTTTTTTTGGCCGCATTAGGATTCAAAATACGTTCGCCAAAAGGCAAAAGCCAATTTCAACCTTCGCTGCCTGACAAAATTCATTTGGCAATCGACAGCGAAGAGCACAGGTCCGGCTTTTTTTTGGTGGGCAGGATAGGGTTATCCGGAGTTGTCCGGATTTCTCCAACTGAATTGCGGGGTCTCCGTCTCATGCATAGTCAACAAGCGAGTGTGCCTGTCCTTCGTCCTTAGCCGCCACAACTCGCCATCCTTCTTCGCTGAACACTGTAAAGAAACATGATTTTAGACTTCAAATATATTCGGAATTAAAGGAATATTTTGTATACATATATCCAGGGTATCTTGTATGCCTGTTTATTTAATTATCTATATCTCTAAATAATATCTCTTCTTCTAATATTACACTTCTGTCGTTGAAAGGACTCAAAAGCCACAATCTAGATCTATTAGTATGGTTTTAATACGTGTTTTTTACCCTATATCTTAATACAAGTCAGTACTTAATTATTAATTAAACGAATATTTTGTATACATATTTCCCGGGTGTTTGTATGCTTATTTATTTAGTTAACTATATCTCTAATATCACCACAACATTTCTGTCGTTGGAAGAACTCAAAAGCCACAATCTAGATCTATTAGTTTGGCTTTAATACGTGTTTTTTAACCTATATTTCAATACAAGGCAGTATTTAATTATTAACTAAAGGAATATATTGTATACATATTTCGCGGGTGTCTTATTTATTTATTTATTTATATCTCTAATATCACTACAACATTTCTGTTAGAAGTTAGAAGGACTCAAAAGCCACAATCTAGATATATTAGTATGTCTTTAATACGTTTTTCTAACCTATATTTTAATACAAGGCAGAATTAAATTATTAATTAAAGGAATAATTTGTATACATATTTCCCAGGTGTCTTGTATGCTTGTTTATTTATTTAACTATATCTCTATATCTCTATATCAGTACAACATTTTTGTTAGTTAGATCTATTAGTATGTATTTAATATGTGTTTTTTAACCTATATTTTAATACAAGGCAGTATTTAAACATTTTCCTGTGCATCTCCTTCCTTTTTTGTCTTCTCTCTTCCTTTTCTCTCCCTTGAATTCCCCCTCTTTTCGATTCGTTTGCAGTCCGCCAAATTGTTTGGTTCGTTTAGTTTTCCCTGTAAATACGTGTGTGTGTGTGGTGTGGGTGTGCGGGTGTGCGTGTGTGTTGGTTAGTCAGCTGACAGCTGTAAGCTAAAAATTGCACGCACCAACGGAAATACCCAGCAGGGATACCCCAGCCCAGGGAGTATCGACCACAAGTCGTTGTAAAAAGTCAGGAACTCTGACCCCTTTTCCACTTGAACTTCACTAACTAATAATATAAATACAACAGTAACTACAGATGTAAGTAGTATGTATTTATGTCCATATTAAATAGCAAGTTTTTTGTTGTTCAATGAATACTAAAGATTTATAAGCAAACCACTTCTTGAATAATACTTTTTGGTGCAATATGAATACAATTCCCACTTTTACAAATTACTTATAATTAATTAAAGTTTCGAAATGGAAATTTAAAAAGTAATATTATTTCCAAAGGCAACGATACCCAAGATATATGTTTTATCGATCATTTTCCTGAACCTAATAGTAAATGGTTATTAATCAGTGTATTATTTGGTTTAATTTTTATATATTTGGACTTGAAGAAAACCCACAAACTAAGTATAGATATTCTTAGGACTAGCTTTGATTACTTTTTTAATAAAAGAGTAATTTCCCTTTGCTGTGATATCGATAAACCGCAGCTTTACCACCTGTTTTGATCACAAACATATCTGGCCACACTATGTTTTATATGTCAGCTTGAAAATGTGGCCACACTTAATGTTTTACCTTACAATCAGCGAAGCAAAGCAAAGCAAAAAAGTCCGACAATTGAGCTCGTGATCGAATTCTAATAGGGCGACAGCAGCTTTCTAGTCCTGACGCATATCCAACCCATAACCCAGGGTATCAGCTAGTCCCATCTCCAATCTTTCCTCGAGCGCAAGTGTGTGCGTGGGGGCTTATCTGACATTTACGCATTGAAAAAAAAGACATCTCAAAAAAAAAAGGGGAAAAGGGAGGCGATGCGAAAAAAGTTGGCTATGCTTCATGAAGTTTTGCCATCAATATTCCGCTCCCCGCTAGCCCTTGACCCTTGAACCCGGCATACTGATTGTGTGGGTTGTGTCCAGGGTATGTGTGTGTGTTATGAACACGTTGTGGCGATAAATTTTGTCATGCTGCGTTATTGAACCCTTGAACCTTATAAAAATGTATAAATGTCAGTAAACTGCTGAAGGTCGCCAGGCAGAGGCCTTCGGAGACCCGGGACTGGGCCGGTCCGGCCTCCATCCCTCGGCTCCGGGAGAACTACACAAAAAATGGAGATGAAGCTGCTCGCTCAATGGACTGACGATGGCGGCCCAGCAAGGGCCAGGAGCCCGAAATGCCTTTGGGCCGAGACGCTCTTCCTTCGACCCTATAAGGAGCCGTAAATAAGTTCATGAAACTAGGGAAGCTGGGGAATTTATTTCCCATTTAATTGAATCTTTTATAATTTGGCACAATTGAATATTGATGAAAAGCAGGCAACTCCACATTTTATTGCCTGTCTTAAAGGGAAATAAGGGGATAGTTTTTAAAGGGCAAACAGTGCTTAAAGCATGCTTGATTGCACTCTTCGGGCAGCCATTCCAGCAGAAAATCTGAAAACATGCAAAACTCAATTTAAACAATTTATTTTAATTTCATTTAATGTGACGTTTTAAAGAGAAAATCATTTGGCAAGCCAGAGTCGGGGACAAGCTCATTTAATTTTCGCTTCAGGCACTGTGAAAATCGAGTAATTTCTATGCAAAAGTGACCAGGGATATTCAATTTTCCTTCGAGTACTGGGATAAAACTCGAATCCCTCGCCACTTTGAGCCCCCTGGAAGCCTTTGCCCCTTTTTGGCAAAGCCGGCCTGCTAAGCTAGTTAGAAGCTATTTCAGAAACTATAAATATGGAAATACTTACTTTGGTGCCGCAATGCCAGGCAAAAAGAGCCAGCGAGTGGACAGAAAAATACGTTCTACATAACGGAATGTGCACTGAAAAAATAAGTGAGTGAACAAATGTAAAAATTTTAAATGATGGTCTTTATTTTATATATCTTATTTTATTTTATATATCTTATTGTCAAGTGAAGTTGGCCGCACTTGCTAAAAACTTTATCGTGTTATAGATACTTACTACTAAGTACTATTATATTTATAAGAAGTACACACTAGATTACATTAAATAATAATATGTTCATACTTTATACTAAAAATACATATGTTTACAAAATAAAAAAATAAAGGTTTAATCAAAGGTATGTTCTGAAATATCTACTGTATGCTGTTATCATTTACATTTGGGTAAGTAAAAAACAGAACGAAATGGCTGGATATATATTGTTTAATTATTGTTGTAATATTGCATTTAAAATAGCAATGACTAAAAGCTAAACCATTCAAAATACAGCACTGGTGCGTTGTTTATATTCTGTGCTTGCTGTGCGTGTGCTCGCGAGTCAGGACTTTGGGCACCGCTGTTATAGACCCAGGCACGACTTCTTCTAATTCTTTGATTAAAACAGGAATAGTCTTAAAGGGGAATCTCTTAATTTTAAATTTATTTTAGATCGAATACTAGAAAATAATCATGATACAAAATTAAATAAGTAAGTAAGACATTTAAAAATGAAATTCCCCTATTGCCACTGCCCTGTACACAATACATACCCCATTTCTGCCTCTGTGAAAGTAAGCCCGCCGAGGGGAGTGCACCGGATAAAGAGGACACACAGGATGGAGATGTGGACGAGGATGAGGACATGGCGCAGCTGCCGCACCACGTCACTTGAATGCGCAAACACAAAGACTGGCATATGAGGCGAGGTCGGACTGGGCTTGGAGCTCGGCCCGGTGTTAGCCAAGACGAGCGCTGCGTTCTGTGCCTGCCTGGACGAGGACCACTAAGACTTGATGGCGATGAGGACGAATGAGCTGCGACTCCGCACCGGCACTCATAAACTTGAACATAATTCGCCGCCGTGGTGTCCTTGACGGAGTCCTCTTTAGCTATAAGCTGGCAGCAGGACTCTAGCCCAAACTGCTGGGCACACACTCGCCAAAAAAAATCTAAGAAAAATAATTGGAAATTCCAAAACTCATTGAAAAATACCCTGGGTTTTAGATAACCTTTTTAGAAATTCAACTGGATCAAGGATACATTAATTTTTTGTACATTTTGATTTATTTTATATATAACCTTAAAATAATAAATAAATAATAATAATTATAATAATAAAAATAATAAATAGAGATGTTCCTTATTTTAAACTTAGATCTATGAGATAATTTTTTCTTATTAAAAAAATATCAATGCATGGGCATAGCATAGCGTGTATGCACGCTACAAGTGCTGTTATGGGCACTGCAAGTGTTGTTTTAATCACAGGAAATTCTTTTATGGCCATAATGGTGCTATATAGTAATATAGCTTATAGTATTATGTCTTTATTTTAAGCTTATATATATTGAATATATTTTTACAATAAATAAAAATTAGAATGGCTGTTATGCACGCTACCAGTGCTATTATGCGATGCCTAGCAAGAGCTGTTATATGCACGGCAAGAGCTGTTATGGGCACTGCAAGTGCTGCTATAGTCATAATAGCGCTGTTATGGTAATATCTCTTTATTTAAAGCTTAGATCTAAGTTTAGATTTATGGGTTAATTTTTCTTAAAAATAAATATCAATAAGATATTTGCCCTACAAGTGCTGTTATAGGCACTGTAGGTGCTGTTATAGTCATAATAGCGCTGTTATGGTATTATCTCTTTATTTTAAGCATAGATCTAAGTTTAGCTTTATGGGTTAGTTTTCCTTAAAGAAGAAATATCAATTAGGAGGGCTATTATGCCATACAAGTGCTGTTACAGGCACTGTAGGTGCTGTTGTTGCCCTCAATAGCGCTGTTATGTGCCATGTACACCAGGGATAATTGTTGCATGTTTAAGAACTCCGTCCATGTAATTGGCAATAATTCAAGGGTATAAAAACTTCCGCTTGCCAAGGTCTGCTTCCTCTCTTCTAAATACATATATATATTTTATGCGTCTTCGTCCGACTGTCCAGTGGTCAGTGCTCTGGAGGAGCTGTTCACATGGCATCCCTGCTCCTCGCCAAAAGGCTTTAGTTATTACAAATGGCCGGACAGTTCTCAGAGAGCGAGCGCGAGTCCTGTTCCTGGGCCAGTAGCAGGCTCTCCCCCGGCAAGGATGCGAAGCTCACTCAAGTGAAAAATTTGAAAACGTCCAGCAAAATGAAATGAAATGAAATGCGAGCGAGGCCGGCCCAGGCCAGACCAAGGAGGGGGACGGGACTCCGAGTCAGTGGCCATAAACGAGGCCGGACAGCAGCGGAAGCTCACGTACGGCATATTAAATAAATTGGCATGGCTATGTGATGCGGTAAGGACCTTGCACCCCATTGCCCCTACCTCGGAGGCAACCCACCCGAGGCGGAGTGATTAGGAGGCAGTCATTAAAGGAGACCACATCTTGATCACTTCAACTTGTTATCGGGGCTTAACGGGCCAGGCTGAACTACTAACCAAATTCCGACTTTCCCAGTGCAAATTAGGCTGGTGGAAAGTCACTGGTGATAGGTATTTCTGGGCTAAGTAAGGGAATAAATCGAGACAGGAAGGGCTCTTTAAAAAAGGGAAATATGCAAAAAACTGTCTTAGATATATTCCCCTCAACAATGTAAGCTATTATGAGTTATGTATTGCACATATTGATGTTAGAGTGGGGAATCGGCCAGAGAGAGTGGCAGAAAAATGTGCAAAATGTCCGGCGGAGACAAGTCGCTTTAACCCAACCATACTGACAGCCAAGGACACACACTCGCCCTCGCACAACAAACACACAATTGAATTTATGTAAGCCCGAGTTCCACCAGCAAAATCCACTTGCAAAAGCCAGAGGAAAACCCACGTGGAAAGGCGGAAAAGTTGGCGAAAAAGACACAGGGAAAGTTCGACTGCTGCGGGAATCGGTGCCTGGGCATTTGTGTTATCGGTAATTATTTTGGCAGTTTTTCAAGTGCTATCGCCACTTTAGGCACTTGCCCTGCCCCCACGATCCCCCCGCCCCAGCTGTCCGGCCCGAAGAGTGAACTAAGCTTATTTACCCATTTTTACTAATGGCTCGGGAGGGGCCCGGCGCACAGACAGAGAAATATGGAGGCTGGGCCAGAGAGTGCTCCACCAGAGGCAGCTGCAGTAATGCGATAAAGCTACACTACAGATTACAGTGGGAACTATAATATAATATATATATATATATAATATTTATATAATTTTCCTTGACATGGTAGTTAGTAAATAGAACGAAGTTAGAACGGAGCTAGATAGGAGACAAAAATAACAAACATTTTTAGGAGTAAAGCTTACTAAATAGACATGATATTCAACTCCAAAAGAGGCCCGACTTGGCCACTCAATTACAATTCAGCCGCACTGGTGCTTTGTTTGCATTACGTGCATACTTTGAGTCCGAGTTCTAATGCAATTTCCACTGTGCAGGTCCTTTGTCTTTGCCAGCTACTTGAATGTTTGCTCTTCGGAGCCAAAACAGAATGCAGTTGCCCAACATATTTGCCCCAAGTCCTGGCGGGGTCCCGTTCCCGTTCCGCCCTGCGAAGGATCCTCCGCCCTCCTTAAGGTCCAGCTGTGGCATGCGTCTGTTTGCAAACTTGATGAACTATGCGCTGGCTCCTCTCGTGAGCCCTCCACCCGGCTGCTTTTCCGGCTGCCCTTCCATTTCCCTGCGCCGACATAGTTGGCAGCACATAATTCGGGATGGTCAAGGACGGGCCCTGAAATATTAGCCCAGTTGATCACTCCCAGAGAACAATTTGGGGAGCTGCAGCGCAGTCCCTCCTCGAGTGGGGAAAGCAAAACATTTTTAGAGCAATGTAGCGACATTTAAAAATAAAGTGGCTAAAGTGTCTTGTCTTTCAAACTAATTAAGTTATTAAAAAAGAATTTATTTGGCCTGAGCTTCGCTTTAATGCTAAAAAAGAATGCTCTTTATATTAATTGTTAGTATAAGGAATCATTAAAAATTTATGATTTAAATTGAATTAAAAAAAAACAAACTAACTAGAGATAAAAACCAGACATTTTATTTTTTCTTTGTAAATAATCCTTTATCATTTTTTTATTTTAATTTTCTTCCATCAAAAGATTTTAAAATATTTTTTTTTTTTTATAATTTATTTTTTTATTTAGGATATTTTCAATTGGCTGGGTTATGGCCTTGGGACTTTTAACGTACTTTTTAAACGGCTTTTGTTTTCTAAGTTAGAATTTGTTTAATAATGTAATATAATGATTTTATAATTATAAATATAATATATAACTTCATATTATGTATTACCGAAAACATATTATATTTTATGATTTAATTTTTATTATGCAGAAAAATAGTTAATCATTTTACTCTAATTAATCTTATCTTATAAGAGATAATCTTCAAACCAATCTTAAGAGGCAGCTCTTAAAGAAAAAAGAAAATATTGTAAGTCAAGTAGGCGATCCTCTTCTTATGTTAGTATCTTCGACAACGTCTATATAAATCCATAGCTGTCCTCCGTACATTTATAGTCGGCAGGCGGAACGGTGTAGCTTGCATCCAGTTTATTTAATATATTTTTCGTGCTCCAAGCTTTATTTAATTGCTTGTCTCTTTGTCACATTTCTTTATTTATTTTATTTATATTTATTTAAATTTTTTTAAATTTATTTAAATGTATATTTTTATAACTCCTTCTCGTTTGCTGCTCTCATAACCCGACATGTCGGAGAACTCGTTCTTGAGGCAACTCATGAAGTGGTTTTCTCACCTTCTATTCGTTTCTATATCTGTTACCTTATTATTTAATTAATTAAATTTATATTTTTATAATTCTTTTCTCCTCTGCTGCTCTCATAACCCGACATGTCGGAGAACTCGTTCTTGAAGCAACTCATAATTGAAAAATGTAATTATTTGTTTATTTACCTATTTCGGGTCTACCCATTGCAAAGTATTTCGGTGGATTATTAAATAAAAATAGCTTAACATCCCCTAAGTAGTGTAATATATTTTAATGATATGCAAATGAAATGAAGATTAAAACTATTCTGTTTTCCATCATTAATTGTTTATTGAAACTTTAAAATTATGCTGAATCTAAACACCCCTTTACTATTAGTTTGTACTAATTTTCTCGTATTCTATACGTTCCTATAGCTGTTATCTTATTTATTAAAAAGGAAGCCGTTTATGGTATCCACAAAAGGTGCAACAGAGGATTTTTATGCCTAAAATATTCTAGAAACATTCTTTGGTAAATGTGGAGGGTTTAAACAATATCTTGCCAAGTTTGTGTATTTGTATTTAATGCCAATAAATCTATTCCCAGTCTAGTTGTGGGACCTCAGAGCTGACATTTTACTGGATCGGCTCTCCGACTCCGACTCCGACTCTGTATTATTTATTGTTTATTGTCGCTCGCAGCTCGCACTCGGGTTAATCTTTCTGTGTGTTTTGCTGCGTACTTGGGTCGTACTTATGCACCATCATTTGTTTGGCTCTGATTTAATACAAGCAATGACACAATGTTGACGCCGGCCGAGGACAGGCAATTTAACTGCGATGTCGCCGCTGCAGCAGCGGCTCAAGGACGCGCCCGGATGGTCCGCCCAGCGCCAGCCCAGCGCCGGCCACCCCAGTCGTCACCGCCCTGGACAGCTCCCCTTCCGTCGCCCGTGTCCCATTAGGCGTGGGCCTTTGTCTTTGCTATCATTATCAACACCCTGCCATGTTGCGTCCTTTTTTCTCGCCTCGCTGCTTATTCTGCCTCCCATCTTGTCGCTCGTTCGCATTCTCTACACGGAAACAAAAAGTTGTAGAGTTCTTGGGGCACACGGTGCGTATACGTGATGTCCAGAGTGCACAAGGGGACAGCGTCGGTTCGACTTACAGCTTAGTTGGTTCAAGTCAGGGAACATCGGATACTGATGGGGAACAAGCTGTAGTTCCTATTCTGTTTACTAGATACTTACATATATTTACAGCACTGGTGCCACACGTACAGTATGCACAGCATGTAAACAGCATGCCAGTCCGACTTACAGCTTGTTGGTTCAAGTCAGTGAACATCGGATATTGATCGGGAACAAGCTGCAGTTCTTATTCTGTTTTCTAGATACTTACATTTACAGCACTGGTTCCACACGCACAGTATGCACAGCAAGTAAACAGCATGCCAGTCCGGCCAAATTTTATATTTGTGGCTAAGTCTAGGTCTTTTTTAGATTTAAATAACTATTTTTCTGGTCATATCTGTATTTTATGCAACTCAAATCCAGCTACTTTGTTCCATTTCTTACCACAGAAATGCAAATGTAGCCTTTCAATGTGTTGGCATCTGAAATTACCCTCGGTATCCAGATACTCGTCTTAGATTTTTTCCAGTGCAGCTGTTGTTTTATGAGATATTTTGTTGCCGCTTATTTTGCGCTCGCCTTCGTTTCCACTCAGCTCAAGTGTTTTGCATTTTGTGCTTGGCACACGAATCAAGTGAGAATAGCCATTTGCGAAGTGAGTGGGAACGACATATTACCTTATTCAGAAGACAAACTTAAGGGTTTTGTAAATAAAAAATTATATTAAAAGTAAATGATCATGTAAACTATAGAAAAAGAGTTACAGGTATAAACCGCAAAAATACATTGGCCTGAAATTTATAATATATATATATTTAGTTAGAATGAAAATAAATTAAATTTGTTAAAATATGTTATGTCTTTATAATTTTTTAACTTTTATATACATAAGGCCTGGTCTATAATACCCGCTAAGTACCCTGTGCCGAGGAAAAGCGTTTGTTGCCACGTCTTCATCATTATCATCTGCGCTGCACCACGGCAGTTGGCGTCCTTTTTCAAAAATTAACACAAGGCTAAGCCAACACGAGGAATAGAAATAGGAAAAAAAAGAAAGAAGGCGCAAGAGCAAGAAGATGAAAAATGAAAAGAAATGTCATTTTTCACAATATCAAAAAACTGTTTGCTAAATAATATGGAATGACCTGAATTTAAGAAACGCTGTGGGCCCTTTGTGCGGATTATTTACAAAGGCCGTGTGTAAACTGAACAAGTTAACTAACAAATCAGAGCAAAAATACCAAAATGCCTACAAAACAAGTATATTCTGTCATTGTCTTAATTATAATTTAATCCAATTAGATCAGTTCATATATATTATATACTACAGAAGTTACTAGGGCTTTGAAATCACTTTTAAAGGTGTTTAAAAGTGTGCTACAAAATGTAGTATTGAAAATAGCAAATTTACACGGAATGTTGTACCTCACTCATTTTAAACACCTTTCAAGGGATTTAAAAACCCTAGTGATTATTTTTACCACCCACGATTGTGTGTGTCATTTCTTATTTAGGAAATGTTAAGAAATGGACACAGCGAATCTTAACGGTACCAAATTCCAAGAAAATGTGTTTATTTCTATCGATGACACATTTTGTAGCATAGTTTGGGTCATATTTTTAAGGGATTTCAAAGCCCGAGTGATGTCTGTGGTACATTTTTCAAAGGGATTTCAAAGCCCAAGCCATTTCTGTAGTACTTATGATTATATAGTCTTCATGAATTCTAAAAATATCCATTAATGCTACTTAAGGAGTTCAAGAAATGTTATTACCAGAGATGCCATACGTGCCATTGTAGGTCACACTATTTACAGTCAGCTTTTTTTTTTTTTTAGCAAGCAAAGCAGATGGAAAAATCCCTTATATAATAAACATATACTATAATATATATACTTCAGCAGCACATAAAGCTTAGTGACTTTAACATCAGTCCAAAAATATCTCTATTTTCAGTGAATTAAATTAATTAAAAATATTTCCCCACCCTTTTCGGTCGGCGTTGCCACCTAATTGTAAAGTGTTCTTAAAGCACAAGGAAGAAGGATCAAGTTAAGGAAGCTTTAAAATTCATTTCGTGGACTACTAGACCGAAAAACTGGTTTAATTCGATTTTGAAGAAAATTAAAATCAAGCAATCCTGGAACTCGAAGTGTCAAATCCAAAAGCCAACGACCCAAGCCCAGGGCCCAAGCTATTCAGTCTTTCTCGTGAGTTCAATCAGTTCACACCGTTTAGCGGAGCAAAATTTGTAAAGTAGAGTTTTTTTTGGTAAATAAATTGTTTGGTAAGAGAAAATCACAAAGAAAAAATTCTGGCTTTGTTTGATTTTTTTAAATCCGATTAATTCCCCGTTTTGTATTGCAAAATTGCTACGGTTTCTATTGAGTTTTTCAATTTGTGAACGAACGAAAATGTCGAACGCCTTCTCCTACTGGAACGGACAGCCCATGAACGCCACGGTGTATCCCCAGATGGGGGATCTCTCGCAGCCGCAGACCGGAGGAGGAGCAGCCCCAGCCGCCGGAGGATTCTCGGCCAGCGGCTGGCCCGGCCAGACGGCGGCTACGACGACGGCTCAGGCCCAAACCGCGGCCACAGCTCCTGGCCAATACGCCTCGGCCGGCGGAGCGGGTCTTGGCCTCGGCCAGGGCGGCATGGGGATGCCGAATATGAATCCCGGCGCCCAGATGGGCATGGGCGACTACGGGAACGTGAGCTCCCCGCTGACCTGCAACGTGCCGACGAACTTCTTTGGCCAGGGCCAGGGCCAGTTCGAGCCCTGCATCGACAACGGCGAGGCCTTCTGCGCCTACAACGGCATGGATATGAGCATGAACTATGGCGGCCAGGGCAAGGGTGGCTTCTGGTAGGGATGGCCGCTTCGAACTCGAGCTCGAGACCCAAAGAAGAGCTACGGAACACAGACTACAGGAACGACACCATCATCACCGCCTAGTGACTCCAGTCCTCTCCACTCCCACTACACTCCAGCCACTATTGCCGAGCGTTTCCGATGTTATATACCTGCCGCCTCATATATAGCATCGGCTGTTTCGTTTTCCACTCCAATATACTTCGCCACAAGGTTCTCGGAACAAGAACAGAAGTCAGCATCAGCAGCAGCAGATCAAGCATCTTTATACCGTTTGTACAACCCCAGGGAGCGCCTCATGGACACACCCACACACTGCACCCTCCTGGAAGGGATCCCCGCACGGAACCCCAGGACAAGAGACGGAGGCAACAGCAGCAGCAGCAGGAGCAGCCTTCCACACTGGTCCCAGGAACGGATCATAGCCACATCTTCAGCCAGTCCACATCAGCAGCCACTCAAGCATCTTTATAACGTTGATAACGTTGATTACACACCTCTCGAACTACACCTCCACACGTTAGTCCTCGGTAATAGTGGCCCTCTGGATATTATATCTTTTGATGCCGAATATATAATATCGCCTGTTTCGTTTTCCACGTAAAATATCACTGAGTTTTCTTAACTGGGGAGAGGTGTGTAGCCTAAAGAGGAGCTTTTTTTGGTGGGTACTAAGGGTCCAATAGTCGGCCTCAAAATATATTTAAATTACATTCTTAGGGATTTGTTTATACTTCAAATATTTCTGTTATAATAGAGACGGTAAATAAGGACTACAGTTGCGATCAGAATCATCAGAAGCATAATATCATAGTTACTCCTTCCATAATGATGTTTTAATTTCGGATTTGTATATCATTCCCGATAAAGATTAATTTTGAATAGTTTCATAATATAACATAAGTAATCATTATTTTAGGTATATTTATTTATATAAATATATTATATATTGTCATCTATACAAGCATAAATAAGTATAAATCATAATTCATAAGTATCCATGTATGTAAATAGAAGCAGAGCTTTCATATTAAGTTTATTGTAAGCTTTTAAATATATTAATAACTCAGTAAAAATCATAATCAGTAAGTAGTCTTAAACTGATCACGACTGGAGAACGACTTTTATAACAATGAAAAAAAGGAATAACAATACTAATAAAGTTAATGAAAAATAGTTATTCTTAAAAGGAATAACATAACTATCATAACTATCATTTATAATATATATTTTAATATATTTAAAGTCATAAATAACCATTATTAATGATTTTTATTTGTTTACTCCAAATTGGAATCACTTGCGAATTACAGGCTCTGTATGGAGTATATCCTGTGATCATATGGACTAAATATTGGCCATTTGGACTAAAAATATGGCCATAAATGTGGACATATGGGCTATTTTTAGACCCCAAGGATTATTTTGGCCATGTGGACTATAATGTTTGGTAATTTATACCAAAAATTTAGTTTTGACTAAACTGGTTATATTTTGGTTATGTGGACTATAAATCTGGTCATAAGGACAACAGAAATCAGGACTAAAAAAGTGGGCATATGGACAAAAATATAATAATATAATATAATATAAATATATAATAATATAATATAATTTTTTAATATAATATAATTTTTACTCAAAGTGAAAACCAATAAATAAACATGAATTAAGTGACAACTGAAGAGGGCATTACCATAATTTAAATTTTATTACTTAACTTTGTTTAAAAGATATGCAGCGAAGTCAGCAAAGACTCCACACAGAACTTGTAATACGCAAG